>OX456527.1:52920016-53114071 GCA_949748255.1 Eustalomyia histrio
AACCATATTTTTACCATAATATACCCTACAGTTATATTATGATTTAAAAATTACCATATTAAATAAACATTTTATATTGAATTTATCATAATATGATCGCACGTAATCATAGTATGCTCAAAATGTTATATTATAGTCCCTCATAACTATATTATATTATATGATCCATAATATAAGAAAATTTCTTAATGGAAAAGTTCTTAGAAACTATGAAAAAGCTCTTTAAATTTAAGAATACTTCCTTTAGAAATGTTTTTTCTAAAACAAATAATATTAAGTACTTTTTGAAGAAAAATTATTAAAAAAAAAAAATCATAGACTTTGAGAACTTTTCTTTCTTTGATTGTATAATTATTTATTGATTGTTGCCAGTATTTTATCGTTGCATAATCATCATATTTTTTTCATAGTCAGAATTTTTGTTACCACAGTATGGTTACAGCCAATCATGATATAAAATTGAAGGTGCCAATCATAAAATTGTAAAATATTTACTAAATAATGATGGTAGCGACCATGTTGATGGTTAGAAAACCAATTACTTGGTTGTGACAACCATATCCGATTGCAGCAAGCACAATATAGTAGCAGTGATCATATTGCAACCATGTTTTTTCTCTGCGTGTTCTTGAATTAAAAGAAAAACTAAAATTCTGTTTCTATATGCAGTGGGCGTTTAACAAGGCATGTCCTTAAATATCTTATTGGGTAATTTAAACATAAAAGCATACTGCATTTACCGTATTTTTTTTCTGTTTATCGTTAGCACACAATGATTTTATTTGTTCTTGAATTAAAATCGTTATGTTGTGCTAAATTTTTAGTTTTGTTTGTTTGTCAGATTTGTAGCAAGAACGTTATATTAAAACGAACTTGACATATTATGTGGTTGTGCCAAGTAAATGTAATGTAGACACGTCGATGGTGACAAATATTGTATTTACATTTATAATAGAGAATACATTCTGCAATGAGTGACAGCTTAGGAGTTAGGGGGTAAGTAATAGTAAGGGTATTCCGGACTACATTTATATAACTAAATCAATAGGCTTATTTTGGCTACTAGAATTCTCTTCTTACTACCCAGCAAAACCACACATTATTAAATTACCATAAGGGTTCATGCATTATTTTAGACCTTACTTTTACAGAAGATGAGCCCAAGGGACAAATTAAAATTAAAATTTTTAATTGTATGTACTTAAAATTCTTCATCAGAATAATTAAATTTAATCATAAACAGAAAATCTATCAAATAAACCGAAACAATATCACATTATCCAAAATATTGGTTTTCCTAATCAATATTGAAAAAATTTGTTACTAGCCATAACTAAAAAAAATATATCGAAGATTTTGTCATTTGAACAGAAAATTTGCTGCAAAAATCTAATATTTATTCTGTTTCAATCAAAACTATTGCACTATCTAAAATATTGCAACCAAAACTAAATTTTTAATTTTGTTTAGGTGTAAGTGTCTGTGGTTCTGTGGGTAGAAACACAGCCTGCAAGTCTAAGGGTTCTAAATCTTAAGAAATTAAAAAAAAAAAATTAAATGTTTTGTTTTGTTGAATAAAATTAAAATACACAATTTTTGTTCTTTTGTTATTTTAAAACAAAAATAAAAAAATTTCAAACCTGAAAAATATTCATGTTTGAAATTCAGCTAGAAAAAATGTAAATAGATGGTTGATGCAGCATAAAAAATTTTGATTTTTTAAATAAATATTGTGGATTGCGTTTCTATTAATAGAATATCTATTTATAGAATATTATAATGTATAAAAGGCAATCAAATATTATAATAAAAATTTGTAAAAAAAATTCCAACATTATTAAAAATTTATAAAAGTGATGGAACTACAAAAAATCGGTCGTCAAAAAATTCGGTTGCAACTACAAATCTGTTTTGTGTGTGTAAAAATTTAATTTCTTTAGATAAACATGGAACTACTTGGATTTCTAACAGTACTTAGTTAAGCCCAAATGTTAGGCAATTCAATTTTGTCATAAAAAGTGATTGCCCTTAATATTTTCTTTTGATACAATATATTTTAGTACTTTGGTCAGTTTTAAAAATATTGAGCAACTAATCTATTTGCCGCAAAATATAGAAAAATGTAAAATGAATAATAACAAATTTTACACATAATCATATACTTCCGTTGAAATTGTAACCCTTTTAGAAAACAAAAACATAATATGAGTATAAATTGAAAAAAATTAGTCAAAAAACTAACTGTTAATATTTAATAAAGCGATTAACTTACAGCAAAACATTTTCAAAAGAAAATCCAAATTTTATGTTGTTATATCTAGAAAATAATTTCTGAAAGTTTTTCGAAATGTTGTTCTATTCAAATTTGAACTTCTAAGCATTTCCATTGTAAAAAATTTTAGATTTTTTTAATCTACCCGTATTTGTTGCTTGAATTTAAACTTTTTCTTTTAATATTTATTTTCTTTAACTTTCGCCCATAATTCATAATTATTTATTATGGTTTCTGTTTTTAAAAATTTTTACATTTTGATAACATATGTAAACACATGCCTAAACAAGTCTCTTCACAGGTATTTAATATAAAAGTCGTATAAAATTTGATATTTCCAATTGTATTTATTTTTGAAATTGAAGCCTCTAAATCACTCATCATATGTATGTATGTCATATCAGATAAGGTTCTTTCTTAAAAACCTAAAAATGTTATCAAATGACAAATATGAAAGTTTCATCAATCAAATAAATTTACACACCCACCGAAATTAAACAACCAAAAGTTATCAGAAGTATTATATTTACATTTTGTAACTTAAAGTCGAAAAGAAGAAGGTACATAAATTACTTAAATGCACTCGATCAGATAGCGCCAGAACTTCTAAGAAACTTTGTTAAAGAAATTTGAAATGCATTTGATTCATATTCACAGTCATTTTAAATTAACAATATAAAAACAAAATTAAAGACGTTAAGAAATGTTTGTGTTGACAAATGCACTTAACATATCAAATGTCACACACGTACCAATATTATTCATAACGATTTAGTTAATTAATTTGAAAAAAATTTGTTAAAACACTTAAGAAGAGAGTTTTCCTCTAAGCTATTTTAAAAGCATTAAATTAAACTCATTAAGATTCTAAATTCAGTGTCACACAATTTCAAAACTTGTCTAGCTGTTTATATTTAAAGTGTCTAAATGTAGATGATGTGAGGAGATAATACACTTACTAACGAGGGTACTCTGATTCAGGGTTCTTTTAGATATTGAAAAAATTTGTATAAAAGGCAAAATCAGAAAAAATTACTTAAAATTTGGTAAGAAACTTATCGGTTCAATCACCTATTTAGGTTTCAAAAATTGATCCGCCAGAGATGACATATTAAAATTTTGAAAAATTGTCTACAAATAGCAGAATTTTTAAAAATTCTTAAAAATCGTGAAAAGCAGAGAGATAAAATATTGCACATTACTTCGATAGTATTTTGTATGATATAAAATAAAATAAAAATTTAAGCTAGATCTTAGTCCGCCAAGTGCACAACAGTGTACCACCACTAAAGGGCGCGAGAAAGATACAAAAGTAACAAAAAATACTTATTGGGAAACCAACACAAATTTCTCTAATAACATACTACGTAATCAATTAGTTGTATAAAATGGGTTAAGCTTTATTTTGGTATGAAACTAATTTTTGTTAATATAAATTTTTGATATTTTGTTTCATAGTAATTCTTATCTTAAGTCATTTATGATAATAATGTTTCTGTTTTAAGATTTTATTATTAGTATTTTATTTATGTTACTTTAAATGCTATAAACTGATTTGTTAGTTAAATTTAATACTTTGTTTTTCTATAAGTTTACAGCGGTTTCCCTTAATTTATTTAAAACCAAAAAAGTAGTAAATTTGTTTGTTATATTTCTAAAATCAAATAATATCGAATTCCAAAACATGTCAATACGGCTAATGAAATTCAATTATCCGTATAAAATCTTTGCTTTTAATCTAAAAAACTATAAATTTTTGTTTGAAATATTTTTCTTATTCCAAAAAAAAAAAAAAACATTAACATTTACTTCCATGTAACTAATATAAATCTAAATAATTTTCCACTATCATCAAATTAAATAGTTGTATATGTTTAAAAAATAACAACAACTCCATACAATTTATTTTTTGTTTAAAAATAAATCGAATTATAGTCACTAATAAAATATTGCCACATTAAATTAAAAATGCATCCATAACAAGTACCCTGAGAGAATTTTATAGCATGCTCCCCACAGCTTTCTTTTCAGTAAATCATAAAAATATTTTGATTTCACGCGAATAAATTGTTATCCTCCAATAAAAGATTCAAAGTAAAAATTTAGTATAATTCGTTTTCACAAAAATTTAATTTCTTGATATAAAAGAAATTTCCCCTGAAGAAGTTACCCAATCTGGTGACGAAATATTGGGATAAATAAATATTTATAATAAATTTTTATAAATTTAAAATATAAAATAAAAAAATTATTAATCTTTACATTTCAAATTGGGTTCGAGGCCATTAAAGATCGACTGAAAATTTGTCACGGGAAAAACAATTTACCATGCCTAAACTAATAAACTTTTATTCACAAACTGAATGAAAACTATGTTTAATTTATTAAAAAAAAGCTTAGGTGTTTTTATGAAACCAGTGCCTGGTTCTTGTATCTTATGTGAGAAGTTTTCGCATTGAAAAATACAACTCTGTAATTGGATATTACAGATTTGTAATTTTCGATGAAGGATGAAACAGTTAATATTAAAAACTAATATTAAATTTAGGTAATAGGCAATTTTTTTTCTAATACGAAGATTAATTTGACATTATGTGACTCAACCTGTTCTAAAAAAGAAAGCGTTGTATTTTTCGTACTGAAGAATACTCGCATTAAATATAGAAACCGGGAACTGTTTATAATGATTCTTTTTCATAATAAAAAAATTTAAATTTTTCATAAAACCTGCATTTATTTAATGAAAAGTTTCAATGCAGTAGTTCTAACGAAACTTAATTTATTTTTATGCAATTCATTAACATCAAGCAAATAATTCTTGCAGTGTAGGCACACAACAGTTCAATATGTAAATAAGAAATTTAATCGTGGTTGTATTATACAAACAGCTAAAGATGTCAAGTTTAAGAGCAAAACTACCCAGCAAAAAAAGTGGTAGTCATTCTGTGACTATAACTTCTTTCATTGCTTCCTAAACTTCAGTTGACATTCTTTTATGATTTTATGGTGTTATTCTAAGGCACTACCGAAAGCATTCATGTGTTCATATTTCAAATGCAGTGATATGGATATTAACCCGATGCATATCTTAAAAAATCACTCTTCATTACTTCTAAAGCATAAGTTATGGTATATCGTGTATTTTTTTGGAATCAAAAGCATTTATTCAAATTGAAAAAATAGTTCTGATGAACTTTTTTAATATTTTTAATAAATCATTTTTTATATTTTAGTTTAAAATTTCATGAGGATTAGAATATATGCAGTTTTGCAATTTTTATAAAAGTTTTGAAAAATCAAGAAAAACAGATTTTTTTTTACATTTAATTGAAACTAGCTGGCCTGTCATTTGCATTTTTTCAGCCTTAAATATTTATGACGACGCATTCTGTGCATTTTTGAATTTTTATTATTTAACACTACACCATTTCCAGTTTTAATTCAGAATTTATCAAAATAATTTTAAAATTGTGTACAAATTATTTCAAATTGCCCAAAAATGTTTTTTAAATTGTGCAAAAATTATTTAAAATTGTTCAAAAATATTTCAAAATTGTCTAAAAATGTTTCCAAATTGTACAACCAGTTTTTAAATTATTCAAAAATATTTTAAAATTTGTCTAAAAATTCATTCAAATATTTTAAAAATGTTTCAAAAATGCTTTTTCACTAATACATAATTATTTATTTGTTTTAATAAAGAGAATTTGTATATCAATGCATAAATTTCGCTTCTTTAAAATAATTTTTCTGTATTCTTATGAATTAAATTTTCATCAAAGCTTAAATACTACAGAGTATATCAACATTTTCCACTTATGCATCAGAATACCTAATCATTGTATTATCATTGCTTCCTTAGAGCAAAGTATGAGTAATGCTAGTAGCTTCATTTGAATACTTCCATCCTATGACACGCTAATGTTAAATTCATCGATGAAACCATTAGAAAAGAAGTGATGCCTTTGCCATAGTAGTGATGCTTTTATTGCTTCTTTGGCAGCTTCGTTTTTGCTGGGTATATATAAAAAAATAATGATTGAGTCATTCCAAAACCGTTCGGAACGGGCTTCGGATACATGTCTATGAATATCACTAAAAATTAGCAAATATAAATTCCTCGTTCCTATGATATTTGTACTCCTTTTGGTTTTTAGTTCACGATGTGTTGCAGCTCAAAATGTAATACTTTAAGCAAAATCTATTAAAATATTTTACAAATTACGTTTTACTTATACACAGAACTATTTGGGTTCGATTCCCAGCGACATTAATTTCTAAAAATAATGTGTTTGAGTTTTCTATCCCTCATACCTATGGCAATATCCTCCTTCGGTGTTGCCATAGCACTTAACACCACCGAAGTAAAATAACATAAAATTGCTATGAACTAAAAAGCTTCAACAGATTCGCCAACTCTCCATCAAATGGCGGGCAATAACTGTTCTACGATTTTATCACATCGCGCAATTACATTTTTGCAATATTTGAAGCCCTTCTTCACAGAGAAAACAGATGCATCGTGACAATCAAATTTTGTTGCAGCAACTTAAATGTTGTTAAATGTTTTCCAGATAAAATGGTATATTTGGTTTCAACCGAAATTTCGTTGCATTAACCGAATTTCGGTTGCGATAAACAAATAAATAGGTGGCTCCAAACAAAACATTTGGTTGGCAGGGAATTCGATTGTCTCACTGAATCAGTTTTCTGTGTGTTCTTTCACCACCTTTCATATCTTCTCTATCCCTTTTCCAAAGCAAACAACTCATTAATTAGTAAGAAAAGTTCCCGAGTATTGCCTCCATTTATAAAAAAATTTAACTGCTCTAACTTTTAAACTTATTATCAGATTTTTTGAAATCATATCTCATATGAAAGCTTTAATATTCTACTTTGGGATTCTTTCAAAAATGTTCAATAGGCCATATTGTGTGCAACATATTATATATTATATTTTTTTGTTAAAAATTTTGTTAGTTTTTTCGATCTCCTTGATTTATACTTTTGTTTAAAATGAGCTTAAGGATTTTTTTATACAAATTTTTTATAATTATTTATTTATCCAATATTTCGTTACACATTTATTGACTTCTTGTAATTATAAAAAATTTCTCGTCACCCAATGTGGTGATGAAATATTAGGAGAAATAAATAATTATAATAATTTTTTATTTAAAAAAAAAAATATTTTCTTAAAAATATAAAATATATAATTTTGTGCAATATACAGAAATTCAAAATTTCAGAAGGCTTAAGACCATAAGTCCAGATTATACTTTTCAAAAGGTCTTTGGTGCGCTGAATCCGGGTCTAAAGTCAGAATTCATTCATCTAATATATTTTTTGTGATATTCTTAAGTGTAAAACAGGAGATTTTTTATGCCATATTCGAGACTTCACTACATCGCGAATAAATTTGTTTCCATAAAGCTTGCTATGACATCTGAAAATACTCACCTTTATCTTTAAAGTACTTTTAAAATTTATCAGATATCTTTATATAGCCTGAAATTAATGATAAGTAGTTTCATTTCAGATAAGTTTATGTCATACGGGTTATTTACTTCAAAGAACAATTTGTACAAGAAAAATGAAAACAACTGATATATTAAAAAAGTATTTAAAACATGGAAAAAGTATTTTTAACTTGAAGAAATAGAGAAATTCTGACTTCAGTGTCGGACTCAGATCGTCGAATTCCTTTTAGAGAGACTACACAGGTTTGCTGTCGTAAGTTTTGTCGAATTTTGAATTTCTGTATACGTATTGAACAAATTTAAAAGTTTACGATTTTATGGAAATAATATGAAAATCTTGTACTAAAGTAAGAATTGGATCCCATGGGTACAACACTTTGACAATATTGCCTATTAACACAAGTTTAAAAAAAATTACGGAATATAGTTTTTGCAATGTTGTAAACAGACTGCTAATTTTAAAAAAAAAATTGCGAAAATGACAAGATCTACGTATTTTAAACATTAAGTATTTTACTCCCTTTTGAAGTGTCCAACTTTGAGGCGTGGTACACCGTGATAATACAGAATTTCGAAAAACCAAAACCAATATAGATATCATAGGTACATGGAATATCCGTGTTTAAATTTAGAGAGAAATCCGAAGATATCCGTTCAAAAAACGAATAAATTATTATTGAAAATTTTTGGAATGGCTCTGTGAATAATTCTTCGATTAAAAACTGGTAGTATTTGTAAAACGAAACCAATAAATGTCCCCCTTTAAATAAATAGAAAATTTTTATATTTTTAAATAAAACGCAATCACAACAAAATATTATAACTATTTAATAGACTGTGTAACAAAAAATAAATAAAATTTTAATACACTAATAATAATCAATATTTGTTTATTCCTTTGCGAAGCCATTTAGGGATTTTGTGTAACTTTTATGCCGCGTTGGAACCATTAAGTCTGGAATTTTTTGTTTCAATGTGTAATAATATGAGTTGAATTTAAAAAATAAATTATTAATTACTAAGAATTATATTTCAAAAATAATTAAAAATTTATTTATTCACTGATAGTGATAATCATTTTGACTGACATGAACAAATAAACATTAAAAATTTTATTGATAAGAATCTTGCTTGCGTTATATTAACCCTAAGCCCTTAGGCTAATTACAAACAAATAATGGCAAACGGTTTCTTAACCACTCAACAGTGTAGTTGGATTTAGTTAGACTCTCACTATGAAAATTTGTAAAAAAAAATACAAACTCGAAGTTTCTAAAACAAAACTACACAAAGCCATCATTCACTAGGCAATGCCAGCGCAAGCACACTCTACTTATGCAGTTATAGGGTTTAAATAAAAACTAAAAACAATAAAATATTTTGTCATTCAACAAATACAGCAAAATGTAATTAATTTTTTTATGAAAAAATCGTAACATTTCGTGATATCATTTCAATAGAAAATCTATCGCAATCTAATCTATATTTTGAGAATGTAGACTAGTAGAAAAACTTTCAGATTTTGAGTCATATTTCGTATAGAAATTCTTTAGATTTGAAATACGTTTCCTCGTAAAAAAAAAAATTCTTTAGATCCAAAGAATTTTTTTCTGTAGAAAATATTTTCTAGAAGTCTCTCCGATTCACAGATATTGAAGACCTTTATGTGTTAAAAAGACATTATAAATCACACATAATGTAAAATCATGAATTGAAAAAGAGTTTAAAGATTCTTATTCCAACTTTTAAATATATTGTAACCATTTATTTAGTTCCGTCACCTCACGCCCTTCAAAAGCAACTTAATCTTGAAGCACCACCCGTAGGGAGCTGATATCCGAAGAACTCGACCAAATCCGAAAGGTTGTGATAACGAATAAGATCACTAAATCCCACTCAATCAAATGTGTTTAATCAACGCCATCTGTTCCTCGCCTTCCGGAGATGAAGACCCACTTTTAATGGTTTCCTGCAGTGTAGCGATTAACATTGCTGTGGAAACATTTAAGGCAGTCCCTGCACTTGCTAATTTCCATACCAGCGTAATCAGGGACTATCAACAGTTCTTTCTTACACTGAACGATGATGATAGAAGATGTAATATATGGTTTCAGGCACACAAGGGCCGCCTGGCTATGAATATACACATATAAATATACCATACTTTTTTTTTTGTAAAATACTCAAAATAGATAGGATACGATCAGCTCTAATTCGATATGATTATTAGATCTGATGTTAGATCTGGCATATGTAAAACACTTGTGAACATATCTGATCAGATCTAGTGCTAGATCAGTTCATATCTCTAGGGATCTGGTAAATTTTGAGATTTTTGTGGCCAGATATGAGTAGTTCTGATCATATAGGTTCAGATTTTGTGACATATGTAACCAACCAATAATAATAATTTAACCACAATAACTTACAATATTTTTACTCTGGAGATCAAAATAAATCACATCTCACCTTAGCTATCGAATATTATTTGTTTATTTTCTGAACGTCTTTGTAATAATAAATTTATGAAATTTGTAGAGAATTTTTAATTACAAATAAATCAGTTAAGTGATTAATTTCTTATTTAGGGTGTTTATGAAATGGTAGCAAAGTATGCTTTTTCGTAAATTTTTGACAGTTTTGAGGAGAATAAATTTTAATTGCCCTTAGCGCTAGTAGAATTTTTGACATAAGAACAGAATTTTTTGAAGTTTTATAATTTGAAAGCTTCTAAAAGCAAAATGAAAACAAAGCAAATAAATAAATTCGATTCTTTTTCATACATAAAAATTTTAAAGTTTTTCACCATAGAAAAAGTATTTTTTACCATGCCACTTTGCTACCGTTTCACACACACCCTTAATTTTTTAATAGACACGCAAATGACTTGTTCCGTCATATCTCTAAAATTAATTTAAAAAGTTGTATTTAAACGTGATGTAAAGGTACATATCGGAGTTGTACAATGTTAATATGTTTGTGTATTCGATAGTACTCAATACTTTTTATAGGGTTTTATTTTTATACTAACAAAACAGATTTATTTTTCCATAGTGCTTCGTGGCAGTATTACGCTTATTCACAAAAATACAACTCTGGAAGTATTGAGTAGGTACTTTTATGTATTGAGTATTGGAAATACTTAATTCTTAACCTCTAGTGAACTATATTTTCTTTTAGTGGATCGATATTTTAAGTTTTAAAATGCATGATTTCAAAACACATAAAAAAGTCTTTTTACTAGAAAAAACAACAAGGTTCTCTACTGATAACCGCCAGAATTTGCAATCATTTTGTATATAATTGTTGTCTATATAAAAAAACTCTCGCATTCTATGGACTTTTATTTTGTAGAAAAGTATTCAGCTAACAGGTACTTTTTGCAAATTCTACTAATGTGACTCACGTAACTATCAGTCCCCCAAGGTAAACATATTTTTGTTTTCTTTTTAAAGATAAATAATATTAATATTTACAAAGAAAAATATTTTTGTAGAAAGTTGATAAAAAAAAACATGTGAAAAAAATCTATTGTTTTAGTTTATAAAATGTCATGCTATAATTAAGTTTTGACATTTATAAAAAGCTGTAATAAATATAATTAAATTTAAAATTCAATGAGAATTTAATCAATCAATTTAAAATACATATGAAAATAAAGGGTTTTCCACTTGACAACTTTGAATGTAATTTGTGAACGCACTATTTCACTGATCATCTAACTGTTACATTCCTTTTTTTTTTCAGTAAACTCAACATTTTCATCATGGTAAAGTACACGAACGAACAACGTTTGCAAATTATATAAATGTACTACCGAAAATCGGAGTCAGTGACCGCAACTTTAAGAGCAAAATCATCTTCAGTGACGAAGCTCATTTTTGGCTCAATGGGTTCGTCAATAAGCAACATATGCGTTATTCGTTCGGTGAAAATCCACATGTGCTTCATGAATTACCACATCACAAAAAATAACTTTTTGGTGCGGTTTGCATGCCGGCGGCGTCATTGGGCCCTATTTTTTCGTCGGCAATAACAGTCGTTATCGCACCATGATTACCGATTATTTTTGGCCCGAATTGGAAAACATGGACTTGGACGACATGTGGTTTCAACAGGTCGTTGCCACAAACCATACAGCACACGTTACAATCGATTTATTGAAGAGTAAGTTTGGAAACGGACCAGTCAATTGGCCTCTAGACTTTTTTCTTCTTTCCAACGAGTCGACCGCTGCCGACATGCCCGCGCTGGCCATATGAACGAAGTCGAGTTTTATTCATAAATGTTATGGTTGTATTTCAAGTCAATCATAAAGTTTTGAAAATATCTCAAATATTTTGCGTTTTGTTTTAAAAAAATGTTGTCAAGTCCTTATTGGAAAACCCTGTAGAAGAAGTCGGAGCAAGTGTTTTTTGTGTAGTAATTTAGACAAAATATAAAAAAAGCTTTTACTTTGTATACAATGAGAAATTTAAAATTACTTATTTTTTATATTGATAATAATAATAATAATAATAATAAACAACAAAAAAAATGTAAACAAAGCAACTTTCTCAAATGATTCATAAAACGTCATCATTTAGATGACACAATTTTAATAAAATTGTGTACAACGTATTTAATTAAAAAAAAGTTCATGCCTCAAGTTTTTGATCTTATCATTAAGAAAAAATGTTGCCAAATATTTAAAATTAATTTTTATTTCGCCTAAAGCGGGATTTCTTAGGATAAAATTAATACTCAAAACTATATTAAACCTTAAAAATTATTTTAAAAATTACAAAAAAATTAAAAATTGATTGTTTACATTTTAGTTCATAATTTTTAGTTTATGCACCCACTTCAAAATTTTTAGCACACGCTGCGTTCATTCACCTGCTGTGTTCTTTGCTAATGATAATAACAACAATAAAAATTATGGATTTCGAAACCTCTTTTTTATAGTTTTGAATATATTGCAGTTTCTTTTTTATTTCTAGGTAAGGTAAAAAATGTGTAATAAGAAAAAATGTACACATATTGTTAATAATTTAGGTAAATGATATGTATTGTATATATTTTTTTTATTTTAAACGTATTTATGCAAAATATGTGGTTTATTTGTTGTATACCCAATTTGTACAGAAAAAATATTTTAAGTTAATTTTTAGTAGAAGTCGTATAAACTGCTTAATCGAGCACTTAACAATTCAATTAAGCCATATTTTAGTACATTCAATTAAACGACAAATTGTTGTGGACAACTCTGTGTTTACTTATAAGGGCGGTAGGCAACACTAAAAAAACACCCACAAAGTCACATAAAAATTAATGTTAAGCATGCTGCTGCAAGTAAATTTTGGGGCTGTCGACAATTTTTTTGCCAACGCTAATATTTATCATGTTCATCTTATGCCAGATTGCTATAGGTGCCACCTTGGTATTTTATACTGACAAAGTCAAATAAAACTTTTAACTATCAAAAAGGCATATAAGGACGATGAAGATAAACGAGTGGAAGAACTTTAATTGAATACAAGAATTTCGCTGTCTGTATGGGCTATTAAACTATAGCAAATCTAAAAATGCCCAGTAAAATCATAAAAATATTGAGTATTTTGGTAACAGTTGTGAAGCATATCATTTAAAAATATAAACAATTATTTTATTATATTAATTGCTTTTTATAACGATTATACAACATAATCAATTTAGTTTAAAAAAAAAATCGATTATACTTCTCAACAAAATTTTCTTTTTTCTGTCTCGTACTGAATCATTTTTAGGCAAAATTTTAGGTAAAAAAAATTCCATCGAATCGCCGTAAGGGTTTTATCCAAAACCATGGTAATTGCGTACCACACAAGTTTAAGCCGAGAGACGGTGAAAGACGATTTTGCATGTCCGAAATGATGTTTGCAGACCATAAAAAGAAGTAATTTTTGCATAGAATCATTACTGGCGATTAAAAATGGATTCATTATGAGAAGTGGGAAGTTTTGCCTCAAACGCCTCATATTTCAGACCTTGCCCCATCCGACTAGCATTTGTTCCGATCGGTGCAATATGCTCTCCCTTCAGAACACGGTATCCAAAATTGACTTGACTCAAAAAATTAAAAGTTCTTTTGGCGCCAAATCCATATGATCCCAGAAAGATGGGAAAAAGTCATAGCTGACGATGACCAATACTTTGAATATATTGTACCAAGGTTTTACAATAAACGCCCAAAAATTTCCAAATATCCGGCATATATATTGATATACATACTTCAATGAATATATTTATAATAGCCCAGCAAAAACATGGTATCAACTACTTACCAGGCTATTTACTCGCTGAATTACTTTTGTTTGCGATGTCCCAAAAGTAATGAGTGGTCATTACCTTCTCACTTACAAAAAACAGTAGTCATTACCCTCTCGCTTACGAACAGTCAAAAAATAATGAGTACCCATTACTTTTTGGAAATCGCGAACAAAAGTAATTCAGCGAGTGAATAGCCTGGTAAGTAGTTGATACCATGTTTTTGCTGGGAGATACTTCAATAAACAATAGATAATTCAATAAATAGATACTTCAATAAATAAAGTCTGGGGTAAAACTTGCGAATAAATTCTTTAGATCCAGAATATTTAAAACAACAGTTACAAATTCTATATAAAATGTTTTTGGAATTTTATTGGTCTGATGGAACATTTTTGACTTCAGGTTTGTATTCATAAGGCAGAAATACTTAAAAAAATGTTTTATTAGAGGTCGGTGCAAAATAAAAGAAGATATTTGTATAGTCGTGCTATAAACTTACAATTGGCTTACATTTTGAATTTAACTTTTCACTTATATAAACTAAATATTTTGATAAGTATTTAGAGCTTTGAAATCCGAATCTAAGATCAAAGTTTCACTGAAAATAACATTTTTAAATTTTTATATTTCACTTTTTAATTTTTATTTTATTTTTTATTTAAAAGCTCTTTAGAAATGTTGTTTATTGTTTTTGTATTTTTGGAAAAAAATAAAGTACTAACATTTTTATTTATTAATAAAATAAAAAATTGGCCTAATGCACGGTCTAACCATTATTGTGTTATTTTTGATCTAAACCTAGTGACAGAACAGTTAACGTTTGTGTGCTTTAAACGTTAAATTTATTTTTTTAAATTTCCACTTTCTTATGATCTTAAATTTTTTTAGAATTCACCGCTTAATTGAAAAGCAACAAGCTTTGAAAAAAGCTTACTCAAGCATGAAAAACTCTAAGTTGGCACCACTAGTTGCATAATATTTGAAGTGTGAGTTAATAAATGAGTACATATTTGCGTAAAACTTTCCTATAATATTTATCGTATTTGCCAACAATACAAATCACTTTAAATATGTGGGACTGAGAATAAATATGACCTTATACAACAGGTAGCAGACACATACAGCCATCAGAAAGCAAATACGGTTGTAGAAAACAAAGTATTATTTAGTCAATGATAAAAAAGTTATTTATAATCATTATTTCAATAAAAAATTGTTTAAATTTATATATAATTTCCTTAAATGAAATAATTACAAAGTATATTTTAGTCACTAAAAAAATTAATTTAAATCGAAAAATTTTATAAAAGAGGGTGATTTAGTTGTAACTTGTTATTAAACTTTATTTAAAGAACTTTAGAAGTACGTAAAAACCGGTTAACGTCATTGAATCAGATTTAGCAATTCGAGTTACCACATTTCTTGATTTCATTAATGTTAAGGGGTTTTATAAAAGTATTGTGATAAATAAGTTTTATTTATAAAATTTGTGTTTTTAAAACTCGATATAACCGACATTAGGTATATGGAAAAAAAAAACTCGCATGGACGTTTTTCAAACGAAATTAACCATTTAAAACATTTTTTTTTCGTTGTATCAAAACTCAGGGGCTACGGGACGAAGTAGAAAGGTAGTAGTGTTTATGGATATTGGATTTGAATTTCTCTATATTATAGGTGTAAGGGAAGACATCTGCAATGAGTTTATTTCACAAACGACTAGGTTGGCCTATGAACAAATTTTCCCTGTAACATGTTATGCAATTGACTGCAGAATCGACCACAAACGTATTTACTTTACTGTATAAGCAAGTATTACGGACAAAAACCCGGGCTCGTGGAATAAGTTCCCTTATCTCAGCAAAGCACATCGCATGGTAATATCGATAGAACACTGTCGCACAGCACATATTACGACAATGCTCCAATGATGTTCCCTACTGTCGTTGATAATCGCCCTTCTTTGTACACGGTCCAAAAGCTCCAAAATAATCTTTGAACCACTTGCCCATATATGATAAAATGTTATCGGTATTTTATCGGCAGTATAAATAAATGAGTTTTTTCACGAATTATGCTAAAACAGTTACATTTTGCCGATAAATATCTATATTTTGTCATCAGAATAAATATTTTGGAACTTATTTTAATTAATTTTTAAAATTGTAAGAGAATTGTTTCAGTGTGGCCCAAAAGTGACATTTTCTGTTGACGATTTTTTTTTATTGGAAAATTAGTTGCTTATAGAGAAAAACAAACAATTTTAAACACCAAAATTGCATCATGAAGCTAATATGGTTTTTCAATAATTTTGTGGAAAATACAAATAAATGTTTTCTATTAAAAGTATTATAAAAACTAATTAAGTGCCAAAATTACGATAAAAATCATATTTTTAAAAGACCATAATTCTGAAAATATTCGTTCAAAATAAAAACACAGTTTTACTAAGCTTATCAAGTACAACCAAAGAACCAAAATTCCTAAAAATATCATTAAATTATTTTAACGGAAACCTCGAATCCACATTTAAAAAATTAAAAAAGACCATTCTTTTAAATTTAACATTTTGGATGGTAGTGTGTTTTGACTTAGTTTTTAATGTTTTCTACTTGGTTGATTCATTTTAAGAAGATACGCAAAATGATTGTTATAAATCAAAAAAGTCACAAATTAAATACCATTTAGTACACAGAGGAAACAGATTCATTGTGGCATCCGAATTTCGGGAATGCATTTCGCTGAGACAACCGCATAATTCGGTTGCTGCAACCAAACTATTCACTTGGCAAGAAGTTCGGATGTCACAATGAATCCGTTTTATATGTGAATTTATTTAATATGCTACTACTTTCAATATTATTAAAATTTTTTTTATTCAAAAATGATTTGATTTGGTTTTTAAATCAAAACCAAGAAATATGCCTGAATTATTATTGCTTGTTTTTTAGAATGAAGAAAAATCTTCTTATAATTATTTATGTTCGCGAAAACAAATTTTTTTTTACAAATTTGTAAAAGCTTTACTGGAAGGTGTTTATTTACACAAATACTCAGTAAGGAGAAAGAAAAAATAGAGAGTATAATAATAAAGTAATACTTCGATGCAAGAGAACTTACTGGTTTTTACTGGATAAATTTTTGCCAACAAGAATTTGTAAGAAAAAAAAAAAACAGCTGGCTAAATAAAATATAATTGAAAAACAGAGAATTTGTGCAAACATATTAAATATTTGTTTATAAAAGTAAAAAATATCGTAAAAATCAGCTTATTTGCGAAACTATTATTATTTTTGTTTATAAAATATAAGTCAGGTTTGTATTTAAGGTTCTAAAAAATAATCACAATGTTTAAGCAAAAAATAAATGAAAGTAATTTTATTGCATACAAGTTATAAATCCCTGGTTTAAAGTCAATTAAAAAATTGCCACGTACAAAATGAACAAGCCCGTATATTTATAAACCAAATATTATTTTAATTTAAAAATCAAATCATCTTTTATTTTAACACATAATTAGCTGGGATTATTCGGACTGCTTTTACACCTTCTTGGAACAAGCTGACAAAGATGTCACTTTTAATCGAAAAAAAACTTTAAAGAATTAATTCACTTTATAAAAATGAATTAAATTTGACTGCTTTTAATTAAGAAATTTATATTTATTCAATGTTTACACTCACAATATTATTTCGTTAAAAACAACTTAAAATACATATTAAATTAATCGAAAATACAATCAAAAAGAGGACTACTGATTTTCCATTATATTCAACCAATTTTGTTGTTTATTTTGAATCATTGATTAATAATCAACAAAAGTAAAAACAATAGAGTCGTTTAAAATAACCATCAAATTTTTACTGACAAAAAGTTAGAAAAAATTACTTTTGTGGTTTGTTTTTCAAATTTAATTTTTTTTTATTTGTATGTTATTACAAAAGAGAAGACAACACACGCAGATGTATATATTTTTATTGGCTTTGTGTGTATGTATATTTGAGTTATTTTTTGTAATTTTTATTGAAATAATTTTGTATATATACAAGCTATTTTGGTAAAAAAAAACAAAAATGAATTATATGAATTTCTATTTTTTGAAGCAGAAAACATAAAATTTTACATTTAACTGAAAATATAAACTCCTACTGAATGTCTGTAGATTTTTATAGTTTGTTTTTTGAATGACTGATTTAAATAGTTAAAAAATATATTTCTATGAATTTCAATTGATTCTTCATTTAAAAACAAACTTTACGTATTACTTTTTAAATAAACTACAGTCGGTAACGGAAAATATATTGTGAGTGTAGTTTTTCTATAAAATTGCCTGTTTCCCGTTTGCAGGTACAAGCTATTAACATAAGGTGGGCAAATTACATAGGAATTGACATACATTAAACAAAAAAGGAGTATTCAAATAGTTCTCAGTAAGTGAGATTATTACATTCTGTTTATAATCTTACATGAATCATACTAAAATTTCTTCATTCAATTTACAAAATGTTAAATGATAAAACATTTGAATCTTTTTAGTTTGTGTATCCTTTTTTAAGACACTTTATCAGGGTTTTTAATTTAAAGAAAAACCTAGGTAAAGTGGCTTGAAAAAGGCAAGTGTAAGAAAGCCTTTGGAATGAAGCTACTAAATGAATTGTTAGGATATGGTATTAGAAAATACCGAATTGAATTCATTTTTTCGAAGCTCTGATAGTTAACAAAACTGCTTGGGAATTGTTGAATTTAAAAAAATACCATTATCCATAAACAACTGAAGTAAATGGCAACCCTATCATATGGTGATGATACTATAGCATATAAACTATACAAATATCAACAGTCAGTTATTATTTATGTATATCAGCAATGTAATATTTGTTTTCTATGCCTCTGTTCATTTACCACTACAATAATTACACAAATTTACATTTCATAATTTATTTACCCGGTATCTTCATATGCAACAAAATGTTAGCAAGCAATTGTCAAACTGATTTTAACTCAGGTGGGACACTGTTTTTATAAAACGCACGGAATAATTCAGCCATAGGAATTGGGTGTATTTTGTTATGAAACAAAAATAAAACACATAAAATTCCTCCGGAGGATATATTCTCTTCGCCTTATAAAAACAGTGGGTTAATTTCAATGTTATTACAATATCATGATATCGTTAACATGCAATCGGTAATTGCCATAGTGTCTGCCATCAAATGTCGCTTTTGGTTTTAATTTAAATTTAACAATAACAAAACAAGGAAAAGTTTTATTTTTATTATGTGTAGAAAAAAATTTTTGTTTATAAAAATTTGTGCATTTTGCAGAAAAGACTATTATAATTCTTAGCAATGAAATTTATATTCATATTTTTTGCAATCGATTTGACAATTTTTTGCTATCATTTCGTTGCATGTGAAAACGCCTTATTGTTTGTTTTTTTTTTTTTTCAACTTACCACATAATAATATTAAAACGTCTAATCCAACTCTATATAAAATACGTTTATTGGTTTCCATTTTGAAATATATTTCACTAGCACAATTGCCGTTATGGTTGACGTTATTATTGTGATTGTTTAGATTATGACTTAAATGAACTTCAATATTATTGTTATTATGATTGGCTATTGCTACCGTAGTTGAAGCTAAATTTATCGGAACTGACGAATTCGTATTGCTATTAATATTATTCGAATTATTATGGGCCACGTTACGCGTTGACAAATTTTTTAATGGCGATGACGGTGATGTCGATTGTTTGGTTAAATTGTTAAACTTTTCGTCTGACCGACGTAGCGGTGTTGTTTCACTCGCAGACGATTCGTTACTCATTTGTAAGCTGTTTTTGTTTTAAACAACGTGTTTGCAAAAATACAAAACTTTTTAGCGTTTTTTTTTCGTTCTCCGGAGAGGGAGAATACAAATATAGAGCTTTTTTGTCGTTTGGTGGCTGTTTTTTCAACTGTTTCTTTTTATTATTTTGATGACTTTGAACTTGATGGGTAATTGTGAGAAAGAGAACAACTAGAAAACATAAAGCAAATTAGTTTTTTAAAAATGAGAAGAATAGTGATAAGCTTTTTATTCTTAAATACATATTTATATGTACTATTCTTCGTCTTTTTGTTTACAATTTTATTGTTTATATTCTGTTGTCATAGTAATATTAAATCGTATTGAGGCTTCTCTGTGAGATTTTTGTTCAACACTTTGACAGCTGAAAGCATCTTAATGACAGTTCACATTTGTTTTACTTTTTGGGGTTGGGTTTGTTAACTTATTTGAATGAATCACACATTGAAGAACAGGTAGATTTCTTAGCAAAAGGATTCCTAAAATGAAAAGATAAAGAAAACAAAAGAAAGGATTAAAATTTTAATTTGAATAGTGATACATATTTTTCTTAAAAATCATAATAAAAAATCTTTAAAAGTGGCATCTTATGTATATTCATGGTCCCTATATGTTCTTATGATTAATGTAAAAGTTTTAAAAATTATATAACTTTATTCGATTTTATTTTAATATTAATATTCAATTTTTTAAGCTAAAGATCGAAAATAAAATAAGAAATTTTATAAGAAAAAGATCTTTAGCTTAAAAAAAATTGAATATTAATAGTAAAAGTTTTAATGTTATAAAATGATTTTGAGTATTGTTCAGAATATTGTTCTCAGAATGTTAAAGAATGAGTTCTTTAGTTTTATATTTTTCTGCTTTGCTCCAGAATAGAAGTGCCATGTTGCTTTAGCCCCCTCGAATATTATTGCCATTTTAGGTTTGGGAATTTTGTCCAAAATTCATGTAAATGTAGAGGTTTAGAAAATCATTTTTTTGTCATAAATTCGAAGAATATTTGTTAGAGCTTTCAATTTCGGCACAGATCATACCATACAAAAATGAAAATAAATAAATTGCCAATTGCATTCCGTCAACCAGATCTTTAAAAACATAATTCCTTAAATCAATTTTCAAATCTGATTTAAATTTTAAAGAATTAATTCGCGAATTAAATTATTTACTACCATAATTTAATTTATATCTTTTAAGAAGAATCAATAATAATTTAAATAATAATTTTTATAAATCAAACGAAATAATTAAGTTTGAATAGTTCAATTTTGATTTGATTCGCGATTTAAAAAAAAAATTATTTTGAATTGATTTATTTGCGAATTAAAATATTTTTTTTTTTAAATCACGATTAATTTAATTTTAAACCCATAGGGTTTCATGGAATTTGTATAAAACAGCCGCCTCGGGATGTCTTCCGGACCTGGCCCATTTTTATTCTCGCAGTATATTAATTCTCTACTGAAGCAAAAAGTTTGTCCGTTTTGCCCTATCTTGCTAAGTTTTCGAAATACCGACCATTTTATAAAATGGCGAGTATCCCGGAAACTAAGCGAGATAGCGCAAAACGGAAAAAATTTCGAAAAGCTCAACCTTTGCTTTGAAATTCGGTAGGTCTCCGAAGGATTTCCTGGAATTTTTATAAAACAGAACAGACTATTTTTTTATCAATTAATATGATGATATAAATTAACAACTCCGATAAAACAAATTACGTTTCCCGTTCCATTTCGTTCGTATAAAAATGGACCACCCTATGGCTGTTTTATAAAAATAAATACCTCGTGCAAAAATTTTGTGCGTTTTGCCCTATCTCGCTTGGTGTTCGAGATACCGCTGATTTTAAAAATAACCATTTTACAAAATCGCGAAAACTAAGCGAGATTTGAAAGTCAATTTTAATGTTTTTTTATTTTGTTTTAATTTGAAAATCAAATCAATCTCTTTTTTAATTCGCGAATTAAAAAAAGAATTATGTTTGAAATTAATTGATTTAATTGAATTAAAACAGATTCTAATAATATTGATAAACAAACAATGATTTTAAATCTGATTCAATAAATTGATTTATAAAATATTGAATCAACTTTTTTCGCGAATCAATTCACCAAAGATTTTTCATTTAAAGGTCTTACATCAACACCCCACTCCAAACCTTTAGACGCCAATCTGGTTGAAGCTCTGATATGTGAAAGTGAAGAAAAATCGAAAGTGACTTGTTCCCAGATTCTATAAGACGATTATCGTCTATCATTCACTTTGGAAGTTAAATATGTATCACACCACATACAAAATTTTAAACTGTTGTTCCAAATTTGGTAAAATACAGTAGTTTTCAATCTTATTGTTCAACAGGTAAGTAAGTAACATTTTTTAAACCATAAAATTTTAACTTTGAAAGTGGGTGATAGTCGGCGCACATCTTATATGATCTGGGCACTGTTTTTTTATGTTTCATCTTCCATATTATGGGAGGAAAATAGTGCCAAAAATTAGTACTTTTTTTAAATTTTCTTTAACATTACTTCCAAAAGCATTATAAAAAGGGTGTAGGTAGCACAACCATATTTTTTAAAGAGCATTCGGAAGGAAAAATTTTAAAGTTTTTATTCGGCTAAAAGTGACAGTCAAAATGTTATTTCTTTCATCATGATAATCTTTCACTTGACAGTTTATTCGTATTACAAATGAAAAAATTTGTATTATTTGCTCATAAATCGGTTCATACAAGATAATGAATTTTAATGGAAGATATAAGTATTAATATAATTCATTGTCAATAAGTATACTTTCAGTTGGAAAAACAAAGCTTTTTAATTTCTTAAGTTTGTGTTTTATAAATTAATACTTTTTATTTTATTTCTTAATGGAAAGAGATTTTAAGGACTGGTATTTTCGTTTGGCACTAATTTTGTTAAAAAAAAATATTGGTTTCTTATGCACCATCTGCTAAAACAGAGTTCGTAATTTGTATACCTTTTTTAGAACCTACTGCAAATATTGTTTAAATTGGTTAATATACAAAATCATTCAAAACCAATTTAACAGTGTGCCTTTGGCACCCCGTCTGACAAGCTGCACTAAAACATGGTGAATCCGGACATATTATTTTGAATGCCAAACTTTTGTAAAAATCCTTAATCCTTAAAAACTATTTTAGATCCAAAATAGCCTGCTTTGAAACTCTGTAACTGTAACTCATTTTTAATTAAAAAAGGTTCCTCTAAATGTCCGATCTCTCCTCTATAATAACTCCATATAACATTCAGTTGTGGGCAAAACTTTTACAACTGAAACCTCATATTAACTAAAAATTAGTCTTTATTACTAAAAGACTTTCAGCTTAAGTTTTTATTGTTTTATTTTATTATAATTAATTATTGCACATATATAATAAAAACAAATAAAAAATATTAACTAACTTAAAGGATAAAAAAATAAATATTACAATAATATAATTTTTGGAAATTTAAGCGTTCAACACATTTGCAACTCTCAAAGATATTAAAAAAAAGTGCAGAAAACTTAAACTGTAAAGTGTTTTGTGGCATATCCATTATTTTTAATTACTTCAGAGCATCTCTTATGAGATTTTCAATATAATTGTGGGAAAGTATAACTGACCCAACAAAAACAGTGTTTCAACTACTTACCTGTATATTTACTCGCTTAATTTCTTTTGTTCGCGATGTCCCAAAAGTAAAGAGTGGTCATTACATTCTCACTTATAAAAAACACAAAGTAATGGGTGGCCATAACGCTCTCGCTTACGAGCAGCCCAAAAAATAATGAGTAACCATTAGTTTTTGGACATCGCGAACAAAACTAACTAAGCGATTAAATAGGCTGGTAAGTAGGGGTCAGTTGGGAATTGGGACCTGTCTCGGGATAGGTGAAAATTGAACCGGTTCCGAAAAAACATATCACGAGATGGGTGAAAAGAGCACCGGTTCCTAAAGAACCTATCACGTAAATGGTTTAAAAGTCACGACTTGTCCTTTTAGACCAGTCCTGTGACATGTCACAGAGGGCAATTGACCTCCTACCTAGGACAAGCCCATGTTAAAGTGATCGATCTCGTGACCGGTCCCTATTACAATGAACAGGTCATGTGACTTGTCCTGGGATAGGTTCTTTTCCCGCAGGGTAGTTGATACCATGTTTTTACTGGGGAGCTAATATAATAAGGTCTCTATAGATTTTGCTGTCATTGTATCAGTTAAGAGGTGAATAAGACCAATGCCACAACCCTAAAACACCCCCACACCATAATATTTTCGTTTCAATACTTTACTTTGGCGGTGGTGCAACTGGGATTAAACTTGATGCATTGTGATTGTCGAACCCCGGAGGTTAAATTTTAATTGATCTGACCAAAAGCCGAGCTTTTAAATGTTTTTCTGATACCAAGGTTTTTTTTGTATATTTAAAACTTCTGAGACCATATTCTCGGGGTCATCCTTTAACTGTGGGTAGGCTGGCATCTAGCGAAATTGCGGTTTTAGCTTCCCTGGGAATTGCTTTGCTATTCGACAAATCGTTGATCTTGGAACTAAATATTTTAAAGATATTTATTTTTGAGAAAGTCCCTTAAAAAAAAAAGTAAATTAAAATATTTGACTTAAAAACTGAAATATTTGTACTTGTTTACAGCTATTTTGCTCTAAAATTACTATGACAAAGACTACCCGTATCCAATTAAAACTGTTGAAACGTAATAGTTTCGATGAGTTATTTAATAAAATGCTAAAACAATAATATTAAATAATTAAAAAGAATGCGATAACCGTTATATCCAGGCATTTTTTTTAAAGTCAATTGCTGCGTTGGGACTAAGAGAAATGACGGTTGATTTGAATTTTTAAATTTCGAGAAGTTCTTTGAACATACATTTTTTTGTTGTATTATTTTAACGCATTCGTGTTTTTTTTTCTTCTTTGTCTAGGAAAAAATAAATAGTAACGAAGAGCCATCAAAAAAAAAAAAAAAATAAAACAAAGAAAAGATGTGATCTCACTTCCAATGTTTTGAACGCCACTGTATATCAATCGGATATGATGACTATAAACCACTTAACACTTAATTATAACTACAAGGACACAATATATATAAAATTGGAATAAATGCTTTGGAAATACTTATATTTGTCTTCAATTGCCTTTATATATCCTCTTTTTAATTTCGTTTTTCAATCCTTGTTGTTAAGTGTAACCATTAAGAAAATATATCAACTTTTTATAATTACTTAAAATGTATTCTTAACTTACACCAAAAAAGAAATTCGTTGGGAACTATAGGAGATTGTGACATTGCCCATATGGACATAATCAAACTATAGATCTAAATAATGCCCTAAAATTTTTGATGTACTCAGTGGTGGTACCCGGGTACCATTTTACACACACTTAGAAAAGTTTGTAAGTTAAAATAACTGAAAATATCATTTAAAAGAAATGATATTTCATTTAAAAACCGGTCTACTTAATTTTCATTTAAATTAAATGTCATTTGTTATTTATTTTTAAATGTTGATTAATCAACTGACACATCCGTAAGAAACAAATGAAATAATCAGTTAAAATAAATGTCAAAATTTTACCCACCAATCCTTAAAAAATAAATGTTTTTTTCATTTATTTGAAATTTTTTCCGTTTTTGTATTTTTTTTTAATATACTCGTTCAATACAAAATGTATGTATGCATATGAAGCTATAAACACTTTTTGTGTGAATGTATTTGTATATGTTTGTGTGCTTATGAAGTTCTTGTAAATTGTATTGAACAATTTTGTATATATACAACTAATTCAAATAAAAAAACAAATTGAAATTTTTGAATATTTTTTTTTGAAACAGACAGCAAACAAAATTTAAATTTGTAATAACTGTTACGGACACAAATAAACCACTTCCTTTATTTTTAAATGGAACGGAAAACTTTTTTATTAAACTACAAACAGTGAACTACATAATATTCTGAGTGCAGATAAAGATTAAGTTGAACTGTTTTAGGACAGATATCGCAATCCTTAGCAATGCTCAGAAACATTTTATTATATAGTTTTTAATGAGTTATTTCTGGGAGGCTGACGGCTCTGATTCTCACAATTTTTCCCATTTAAAAATTAGTGTTTACTATTCGATAATAACATTTAATTGTGATCTCGAGCCTGATTAATTCTAAAAAATATATTATTAGTTTTTAATAATCTTAAAAAAAAAATCCCCTAAGGCATAGTTAATTGCTTGGGTAAAAAACTGTTAATGTACAAGAATATTATTTTTCTAGTAAAAAAGTGGCATTTTGGTATTATAGTGACTTTTTTATAAAACAAAACAAAAAATATTCATTGTAGCAATTTAAATTATAATAAGAGGCCATTAAAGTTCAAGTGAATTTTTTCACGGAAAAAAAATTAAAGAAATAACTATTGCCAATGGAAGTTTATTTAAATTCCCCCATATAATCTCGTAATTAAAAGTTTTATTAAAGAACAAATTTCTATAAAACTCTGATAAATCTCTATGAGTTTTGTCTTTTGTTTAAGTACTTTATTTGGATTCATCTTAACCAATTCATTTCACATGAATCGTCGTCAATCACAATCATTACGCTTGTTTATAGTTTCGACAACAACAGCAAAAAAGTGAATCAGCTTTAAATTGAGCAACGTCTGCCTTCATTTAATAGACTTGTACAGTGTAACGTATGATGAAGTGATTTCTTAGGGAATGGGTGCATTATTGATTCTTGCTTTTTATAACATACAACAAATGTGTGAAATGTGTTGAAAGCCCTTTTTCAGTTTCAGTATTTTTATCATGGGTAATTTACACCTTACTTGATGAATGAAATGCTTTTGTCAGTAGAATATCAATCAAATCATTTTTCTTTTGATTTCTATGTACGAATTTAAACTGATTTTTAATTTGAAATGACGAAGAAGTACAAGTTGTTTGATGACTAATTTATTTTTTTTATATAATATTTGTTATGTAGATTGCCATGGTTTCAATAAATCGTCGTTATCTTTGAAATCAAAATCATAACTGACAGCCGAAACAAGCTTTTTTTGTTATCTTATGTAATTACCACGATTAGGGGGTGAAGATAACAACCTACACTTTTTTTGATTGGATCATATAAAGTATTCAATTACACCAATCGATAATTTGAATTATGCACATATTATATGGAAATTAGCTAACTTCGTAAAGCCTATATGACAATTGAAAAGAAAAGGTTACGCTGCTGTGTTAAATATTATTCAAAAACATGTGAAATTTCACAAAATAATTATTTAAACAAAATTACATCGTCACCTAAGATCCAAAAGGATCATTTTTAATTCAGACGAATTAAAAAAACGATAATAGACATTTTAAGAAATCCCTACAAAATGTGATAGTTTTGTTTATAGAACCAACCATACAAATTTGTATAGCAATGTAGTAGGGCAACCAAAATACTAGCAAAATTAAAAACAATTTGTCCATTTTCAAACCAATACGTGTCGTTTGAGTGCTCTTTCATCGCGAAATTTGCAAGTACAAAAGTTTGTGACACTTTAGACCCTTCAGATTAACTCTTCTGCTTTTACAACATATTTGGGTGATCAGTGACATTTTCGTTTTAGCTCCAAAGTCCTAAAACTGTAACAAAAACTATGAAAATTGCGAAGATTTATATAAAAATTGTCTTAAGAATGAGAAAACAGCCCCGTTTCTGAATAATTATCCAAAAAGTGGCAAAACTGCAGTTAGTAATTCTAGATTTTAGCTTTTTCTTTTGGTCACTAACTTACCGACCTTAATTTGACAGGAAAGAGGTCTATCTCCTTTCGGGGATTTTATGGGAGAACACCCCTTATGCGTACACATACAGGCATATGCCATAGACTTATGCCCGAAAGTCCTTCATCTCATTTTTGTTTTTTAAAGAGAAGAGAAGAAGAATTAATGTGTTACTTTCTTTGGCCCACTGAGAAAATCCGTTGTTACCACC
The DNA here is from genome assembly GCA_949748255.1 of Eustalomyia histrio. NCBI lineage: Eukaryota > Metazoa > Arthropoda > Insecta > Diptera > Anthomyiidae > Eustalomyia > Eustalomyia histrio. The sequence goes on from OX456527.1 coordinate 52,947,917, forward strand.
AATTAATGCGATTAAAAATAAATTCGGTTGTGATCTCAAATTAAACTGTTTGTGTGTATTTAGTACAAAATAGATTCTAGAGATAAACACTACATTCAACATGAGCGAATACTGCAAAACTAGTTTTTGCTTGTTTTTTATATATGCGTTTTGACAGTCTAAATATTGTCTAACAGTTTGTACTTAAACAATCATGGCTATCTGGATTGAATGTCAATTGTCATGTTTCAGAACCCAATTTATCTGACATTATGATACCCGGTGTATACATTACAATTCATCTAATTAACGATATTAGTCTTTAGCATTTTATGTAAAATTGTAGACAGTATATAGATTTATATCACAAATCAATTCTTAGTTTTTTTTTTATAAAATAACAAATCAAGAAAAATATAATAAAGAAGTTTGAAATTGAATTCATATAAATCTCCTACTATGGTGTCTTGCTTTGTAGACAGTTTTTCTATGGTTAAAATCATGTTTAATGAGAATTTTTTTTAAACCACTACTAAAATTACGTAAATTAAATGAAAAGTCTACAAAATTCTGCAGCTTGACCATAAATATTGAGTAAGTACATAACGGCAGGTTGCAGCAAACAAAATGTGCAACAAAAAAACTTCCTGAACAAAAATAGTTTAACAAATAAAACTATTTACTTCATGCAAATGTTGCTTAGCACGTGCGGAATAATGTAATGTATGAACTTGGTGCATATTGTTTCCGTTCAAATATCAACTCTGGCGCGATCCTTATCATAAACTAAACTTATGAAAAAAAAAACGAAAAAAAATACTCATTTTACACACAATTAACTAAAAATAAAATGCAATAAAAAATAAATTTAAATGAATAAATGTTTTTAGGGGAAGTTGAATGGAATAACTTAACAAAAACAATGTATATAGGAAGAAGAATGCTTTGCAAAGATGCGAGAGATTGAGTGAGCGATGCCATGAAATGATAATGACTTTGACAATAATATTTGTTTTTAAACAACTGAGTATTTTTAGGATTGTTTTTTGTGGTTTAATGCCATTGACAAACAATCAAACACACACTTAGATATTCCATACAATGCTATAAATGTTCTTAAAATATTAAATTCAGAGTTTTCAAGAATTACCTTTAGAATGTAAGATAGGAGTGGCGGAAATATCGTATTAACAGGTTATTGAGCGATTCGCCGCTGTGAAAGAAAGCTCTGAATATTTTACTAGAACAAAACCGATTATACTCTCATAATATTTCGATGCAATCGTATAAAGTCTGCTGACACAAACTCGTTAATTCACTTATTACAATCAAACTAGGGAGTTGTAGAAACCGAATTCAGAAAAAATAAAATAATTTTATGTTAGTTTAGAGTCAATCCATGTCAACTCAATCAGAAAAAGGGATTTTGGGATTTACCAACTCCGATTTAAATGAAATTCACCATAACTGTTATACTCGACAAGAACTCATCGAAACACAATTTTCAGATCATGGGCCGAAATATGACGACATGAAAATTGAAAAAAAAAACCTAAAAAAATTTACTAAGGTATCGTTACCAAATCGACTATAACTTTAAAGCCGTAAAAGATACAATATTTTTCTTAAGGTTTAAAGGTCAGTTTTTGGGGTCTAGAGTTCAAATCCATATTTGATCCTTCTCGTTGCAAGCAGCAAAAAAACCCGTATACATAGTTCATAATAAGCATGAGTTCATAGCAAGGTGTGTGCTTTCCCTTTCTATATATCCTTCACTTTTGTTTGTCATTACAATTTTTTCAGTCAAACTAGGACAACTCATTTATTTAGGGCCACATTTTTGGCCATAACTCAGAAACGAAATGAGTGTCCACCTTAATTTTTACACAAAAAATGTAGATAAAGGTTCAATATTAAACATATATTTAAAAAAAACAAAAGATGAGCGTTTTAAGAAATATGGATTTGAACCCTAGACCCCAAAAAAATACATTTGACCCTTCCAGAAGAAAAATGAATATACATATCAAGAGCTCACCTAAAAAATAAGACTAACATGAATTTTTTATCTCGTATAATTTAAAAGTTAAAGGCAATTTGCTGACGATACTTTAGTCAAATTTTAAAGTGTTTTTTTTTGCCATTTTTATGACATCATATTTCGGAAACCGAAAGGGTCTGGACTCTGAAATTTGAGTTTTGTCATGAACTTGTATAGTAAGACAGTTGTTGTGAATTTCATTTAAATTGGAGATGGTCGATTCGAATGGGGATTAAACCTTGAAGGGGGGGGGATAAACCTCGAAGGCTGCCGGGCAGTTTAATAACAATTCCAGATTTTCTAATAAATCTTGAATAAGAATCATATAATAACAGGTAAATTAACAACAAAAAAACTAGTTAAAATGCTTAAGTCAGGCATGTCGACTATATGATACCCTAAATCTGATATTTTTTAATAAGCAGGTCGGATAATATAGAACGAAATTGCCCAATAAGATAATTTAAGCACATACAAGCACATAGGAAAATTTGCTGAAATTTGGGCAGAAATGAGAAAAATTTGCTTTGAAATCAGGAAAATTTGCTCAATTTTTTCTCAGTTACCGAACCTTGTAAAATATACAAAATTTGATTTTGATTTTGCCTCTGCTTACGATGAAATCTCTATACTTACATAAAATGCCTCTATTAATAATTATTTGCACACTTGTAATATTATTTGGGTAAACATATTCAAAAATACACTTCAAAGTTTTAAATTGCCTTTAATTTACCGCCTTTTATCTTTTTTCGAACTCTTCTAAAAAATGAGTAATTAAAGGTTGATTTACACGTTGACTAACTACACTTATTTGCTATTACTCAGTATTGGGTTTAAGAATTATGAGTTTATTTTTATATCAAAACATATGTATTAAAAATTCAAAATATTTAATTAACAACTTAACTTAACTGTTATATAAACATTCAAGGTAGTTGTATTTGTTAAAAAGTAGGAATTTATCAAATTGCTGCCAAGTCTTGGGAATTATTGGCTTTTCTCTTTTAAATGTAAACAAAAATATTTGAAATTTTTCTATTTGTAGTTTGATAAAATATTAAAAACAATTAAAACTAACAAATTAGTTATGTGTTTGTTAGTAAAAGTAGAGCAGGGCATACCAACCAGTATAATATTATTGCTATATTTCGTGTTTCGGCAAAGTCCATATATGAAAACAAATTTCGTACAAGGGCTGCCCCAAATGTTCAAATTACCCAGCAAAACTTTGGTAATGGGTGCGATATTCTCATGCGTTACCTTGTAATGATAGCTTGTTACCTTTTTTATTATTTGCAAGCATAAAGTAATAAGTTACTCATTATTGATTACGCACATAATATATGATTTATAAATGTAAAGTAATAATTGAAATATTTTTGAAAATATATTTTTAGATACATTACTTTGTGTTTTTTTGTAAGCAAAAGGGTAATGTATGTTTGTTTTGATAACACTTGCGAAAAAACGAAGCGCGACAATTCATTTAAGTTTAAAGCAATCAAATACTATAGTATGCGTCGATAGCTCAGTGGGTAGAGTTCTTGACTAGCAACCAGATTTCCCTGATTCGGTTCCCATCTTGACTACATTATTTTTAATAACAAATATTTTAAATAAAATATTTCTAATTATTTTTTTTAATAAAAATTCCTCTTTTTCAAAAATCTATTTTTAGACACATTACTTTTTCCTTTCTCGTAACCATATAAGTAACCCCTTACATTACCACCTCTAAAGTAATGGGTATATACATTACCTTGAGGCTCATCGCCTATAAAATTCATCAATGAAGTAAGGTGTAAAGTAATCCATCGGCCCCTATGGCTATACATTACTTTACCCATTATTTGGTAATGTGTGGTTTTGCTGGGTATATTAGCTTACAAAAAAATAAAGAAAAGTCAGGTATGTTGGGATATTCGTGTTCCTTACAAGTAGTTAAGATATAGAAAAACGAGTATAAAAAAATAGTTTTTTTTTTATAAAAATTTGCAATAAATGTAGGCAAAAATTTGAATTTAAATTCGAAAAATTACAAATAAAATCCAAAAATTCTCAATTTAAGTATCAATTGAGAATTTTTGGATTTGGAAAGGTCAATTTCAATTAAAAAATATCAAAGACAATTAAAAAATTTATTGAAATTTAACAAATATTTATTTAATTCGGTGTTTTTGAATTTCAATTGATGCTTTATAAATTACATGTGGAGTCATTCCAAAATGTTTAAAAACAATCAACTCGTTTTTGATATGGTCTTTAGGTTTGAGTAAAAATTTGCACGTTGTCGCTCTTCAGTATCCATACCCTTTTTGGGTTAATTCTTTGATGATTGTCTATTTTATATTGAGTGCTTGGGAACAAATTAACAAGCCCGAAAACAACACACAATTAGACTAGCATCAACAAAATTTAACAATTTATATTTATATAAGGTACTTGTCTGACTTTGAGCAGCTAAAAGTATTAAACTTTTAACATTGATAAATAGTAAATATAAAAAGACCAAAGCATCACAGTGATATCCATAGAATGACTCTTTGGTTTTTTAAAAGAGTTTAATATATATATTTTTTTAATTTTAATTGATATTTTTTAAATTTAAAATGTGAATTTGATAATTGTAGATCTTTTTTTTTAATAAAAATACTGTTTTCTAAAAATGAATGTTCTAACAAAAATTACTTATAAAATAATTTTTTAAAAGTCAGTTAATCTTAATAAAATAAAAGCATATGAACATATCAATTTAGTTATTGATGAGGAGTTTATTATTTGAGACTGAACCAGAGTTACGAAGACGGGTAGGAACACAAAAACAGATGATCCAACGAAATTTTACAGATCAGTCTTACTTTCATTATATATTTAGATAAAATAATCTTAAGTATGATAAATAGATTTTCTGGTCTTGAAAATGTGGTAAAGGGTTTTTACAATATTGTACGAAGCCAAGTCTTTCACGTTTCGTCAAAAGAATTTTTTAGCCTAATGGATTTTTATCAAAATTAGCTAAAAGTGGAAAGAAGCATTGGCTTGAATCTTTGTATATCGTGAAGAGGTAGACTTGTACAAAATTGTTGAGAGTTTTATGTCGAAAAATTGTCTTATTCAAATTTAAGTTCAATATTATATATATACATTAGATCTCAGTCAATGTTATAAAAAGTTTTAATTAAAAATTTTATATGAATTTAAAAGCTGCAAATTTTGTTTAAAATCCTTCAAGTAGGTCAAAAAATTTAGATTTGAGCCAAACAACCCCCTCACCCCTTCCCCCCACGAAACCCGTTGATCCACCTGAGAGTATACCGATAGAGTCAGGATCACTTCATCTCCCCATGTAAAGCACAGACTACACAGACAGGTTACCAATGACATATGTCAAATAAGATTTTTAGAACCGTTTGGCTATTTTGACATTGCAGTGCTTTCAAAATGAGATAGAAAAAATAAACTCCATATAAATTGTATGGTACATATTTTTTGTATATCTGTCCCTTTCTGTGTATCACTGCCATTTTGATTAAATCAGCTGTTTCCTGTCTGGGTAGTCTGTGATGTAAACCTTTTATTCAAACCACAGGTCGCAAAGATAGGCTGAAATTTGGTTCACAATTTTCTATTGACCCAGGAAAGATCTCTATTGAAATTGGTTAAAATCGGTTCATATTACCTACCTACCTACCTACCTATCTACCTATCTACCTACCTACCATAGAAAGGTCCTACCACACACTATTTAAAAATTGAGTTTGTCAATGTCATTTTGGAAAAATACGTCATTACTTCCAAATTTGAAGAAATTCGAATCATTTTTGGACTTAATGCCCAAACAAACCGGCCTTCCCAAAATTTGCTTAAATGCACTTTCTATGAAATTTCATTTATATTTTTTTTTTATATTTTGACCTTGACCATAAAATAAGAATTAGGCCCCTTAACAGAATTTGAATTGCTTCCGGAATATGATGCAAATTATACATGGTGTAGTGTATTATAAAGTCGGCACACCCGATTTTAATTTTTGTGCTATTTTTAATTTATATTTCGTATTTTTGCTTCAATTTTGTAAATACATCTTTTATATTGTTCTCGTACATTATGAGAAATACTTCAACGTGTATAAATGATCATTACTCAAGTGGGCGCCACCATAATAATACAAACAATTTTAATTCTTTTGTATGATTCCTAAATAAGGAAGAAATAATTCTAACTTGACTACACAACTTATAAACAAATAAAATAAAGACGCCTACCTTTATTAGTCTTAAAGAATTGACAATGTAACCACAATCATTAGTCACTTTTATGCAGAAAGATAATGTGAAGTGTAAATACTACCGGTACCTATGCTTGTATTTCTTATATTTCCATACTTAATTTAATATACTATACGTTGAAAGTATCCCTAAAACCTAAACAAAGTGAACTACTTTCATTAACATCGTCTTTGGTGACAATAAATTAGTTTCTAATGACTGACATTAAATGGCGCCCAAATTAATTTTGGGAAATGAGTTCAGTAAAATGTCAAATATGTACTCTAAATTCACTTAAGATGAGATAATTTTCGACATTTAGCAAATTTTAAAATTCTATCTGCTCTTCTATCACAGTGTAATATTTTACCTCATTTTCCTGCTCCTTAAAAAAACAGAGCTCTGTGTCTTATTTATTTATTAATTTTATCTCATGAATATTCATTGCCTAAAGCATACGGCAAAAATAGAAGTTGCAGATACGATATGCAAATATTATTTTGGCGCAAATATTATCATTATTATGCCAATATGCAAGTATGATTGTCAATGGTTAAAGTAAGCATTTGTTTTGTGTGCTTGGTCAAAAGTCCATCCTTAGTTATAGCAAAAAATAAATAAATATTTCCTGTGGTTTCAAGTTGTATTTCATTTCTTCGTACAATATTTTTTTCTTTTTCAATTTGTACAAATTTTTCGAAAAGAATAATTTATTGTAAAATTCTTGATTGTTTTACATTCTTGAAATTATAGTGATGAAAACTTGAAGATCTTTCAGTTTGCAGCATGGGGCGGAGTAATAAGCATGTTGCATTACAAAAATAACTTGAAATGTATTTAACTTCAACAACAACTCCAACAACATGTTCCTTAACGCAAATCCAACAAACTGCCAATTATGCAAGTGCAACAAGATTGACTGCTTATTGGCAAAATGCCATACAACAACGACAACAACCACAAAAACAAATCACAGCTGATAATTTTCTACAACAAATTAACAAAAAAAATCATAGTAATAATCATTTAAAAAAGGGGGAATGATGAATAATGTTCTGATGAAGAATTTTAGCTAGTTGAAAAAATTTCATAGTAGACAGTAATAAAATCAAAACAAGTAAAAAGAAAATTATCTGTTAAGACCAACCATATGATACCCTACAGAAAATTATGATTTGGATCAATTACTGCGGAGGGGACCAAATTCCGGTATGGTACGTAATTGTAACTACAGGAGCGGGGCAATTTAATGGGCAAAAATATTAAGGAAATTTAGATATCTGAATGAAAAACCTTATAAAATTCCAGGTATGCTTTATTTAGATTACTAAGAAAATCATTTGCTGTTAATAATCTAGAGGCGAACTAACTTTTTAAACAGTGATAATCTGAGTTTTATGAAAGTCGCTCTAAAATATTGTTAAAGTTAAGTGGTGTCGAATCTAAAGTAACAAAGGATTGACAACGACTACATTCAATATCTTTTGCACTTTGTTAAAAATCGAACTAGATATTGTACATATAATTATTTCAGGTCATTATTTATGAGGTCACATTCAATAAAATTCTTCTTATATCGATGGCCAAGTTGGAGGCAGAACATGAATGACGTATTGAACTAAAATATTTTTTAAAAGGGAAATAACACTGGAAATTCTTCATATTAATTAATGTGATGCTTTCTTTGTAGAAGGGATAGAGGGAAGATAAAAGTTGGTGAAAGATAAAGAGCTCAAAATATGTCAACTCCGTAATTGCACGAGCTGTTTAACCTTTAAATAGTTGTTGCGCGCCATCTATGTAAACTATTTTATGTCGATGTAATTAAGTGCTACGAGAACACGGAAAAACTAACACACATAATTTTTATAAATTGATGTTGACGTAGTTAGTGATCGAACCCGCAAATTTATGTGTAATAGTCCAATGCGCTAAGCATTTCACTACAACACGAACTCAAATATTTAACATTACACTCAGAAAAAAAAGTTAGTAGAAAAATTTGTAAACGGTTTTCAATCCCACTTTACTATTTTTGTACTGATTTTTAGTAAAAAAATTATTATTTAGCAAATCTTTTTGCTATTTACATTTTACAAATAACAGAATTTTTACAGAATATCTACAAATTTTCGTTGCCAATTTCTGAAATCATTTTACAAATTTTTGAAAACCGATTTGCTAAAATTAGCAAAAAAAATTACTAATTTTAAAAAAGTCGATATTGAAGGAAATGTTATTTCTAATAATTTAAACTTATACATACAAACTTAAATTGCCCTAAAATGTTACATAGGAATAAAAAAGGGATCGAAAGTGAAGATACCGACTCATGTCTAGAAAGAGGACATCCACTTAAAATAGCACTAAAAAGGGGTTTTTAGTTCTAAAAATCAGTCCTAAAAACAATTAAATTTAACCTTTAAGATTTTTAAGCCTTTGATTTTTTTTTTTCATTTTGTATAAAACATCTTTTAAAAAATATAATCAAAATTTTTGATGCTCGATAAAAAAAATAAATCTAAAACTTTGTACTAATATTAATATTATTTAGTAATTTTTTTTTGCTGATTTTAGCAAACAGATTTTAAATTCCACTTTACAAAAAGTCTACTAAAATTTAGTAGCGGCTACTAATTTCATTGTACTACACGTCAGCAGACATGTGTTGCTAAGATTAGCAAAAAATACTGCTGGGATCAAATTATCAGAATTTCCCGTAATAACAGCAACATTTTCAGTTGCCATTGCAAACTTTTTTTGGTGAGTGTATCCGATTAATATAGTGCGAATAAGGCTAATTTTAATAAATACTTCCAAGAACTAATGTTGTATATTGAGCCATTGCACAGTTGTAAAAAACGGTCAAAGCCCCATAACTTCTACATTTCTTTATATAAATTTACAAAATTTTGTGCGTAGGTTAACAATATAATATATGAACTAGAGATGGGTACATGAGCGATTTCTGAGTCTCGCAAAAATTACAATCACGCACGAAGACTTTTTCTACAAATGCTCGTTCAAGTGAGTTATTTAAATTTTTGCACACGTTCAACGAACACGATTCAGATATTCAAAATATTTCGAAAAATTTAACAAAATTGCTATATATATAGTGGCTAGGAATTTTGTTGGCACGATGAGAGTCATTTTGCACATCCTGTATATTTCTAAAGTCCTTGTAATCGGCCACCTGCATTTAATTATATTTTTTTAATTATTTGAAAGGCATATAGACCTACATATATTTTACAAGCGAAAAAATGGACATTTGGAGGGGTATAGGAATCAAATTTTTTGTGTCTAAACTACTAAATGGTTGAAAATCACAAAAAAAATAAAAATTACTTCGGCCAAATATGTATGTATGTATGTATGTATGTATGTAAGTTGGACATTTTTATTTTTTTAGATTTGAAACCAAGTGAATTTTATTTATAGATGCACCGTCGAGCAGACGATTATTTCATCCAATATTTTAAAGCATCATTTGCTATTCGAACTCTTCATCTAAATGATATTAACATTTTGCTGTTTTCCGATTCAGATTTAATATAAATTTTAGTAACAATACATCGTTTACTTCTCTTGGAACAAACATTATATGCCACTTTAGGCCTTCGCCACTAGGTTTTGAACTTGTGTCTGTATCCTTTTTATAAGTAATTGCTATTAATATTAATAATAAAGGGTGTCACAAGAAGAACGCAATTTTTAAATTTTAAATAAAACACAGATATTTAAAAAAAAATCGTGAAACTTTATTATATCGTAAAGTAGACAGAATGAGGTTATGTATGGAACAATATATCGTGCAGATGGCCGCCGCGGCTTTGCTGGCATGCACGCGATCTTTTAATGAAATTTTCAATGACCGTTTTGCATGAATGCTGCGGTATTTCATTAATGCAGCGTCCAATTTCCTCTTTTAAGGCTTGAGTCGTCGTCGGCTTATTCGCGTAAACCATCGACTTCAAAAAACCCCAAAGAAAAAAATCTAATGGTGTTAAATCGCACGAACTAGGCGGCCAATTCCGATCTCCAAAACGCGAAATAACACGACCGGGAAATGACTGATGCAGCAATTGAATTGTTTCTCTGGCTGTATGACATGTGGCGCCGTCTTGTTGGAACCACATGCCCTCCACATTCATTTCTTCAATTCTAGGCAAGAAAAAACTGGTTATCATTTCACGATACCGAACACCATTGACTGTTTGCGCTTGACTTGCCTCATTTTCATAAAAAAAATTTCCAATGATTCCTCCAGCCCAAAAATCACACCACATAGTGACACGTTGAGGATGCATTTGCTTCTCGTGAATCACTCGAGGATTTTCCTCATCCCAAATGCGACAATTCTGCCTATTGACGAAGCCATCAAGATAAAATTGGGCCTCGTCACTGAAGATGATTTTATCGGCAAAATCAGCATTTTCATGTTGTCTCTCCAATACCCAATTAACGAACTCCCTTCGCTGTCCATGGTCAGCTGGCTTCAGTTCCTGAGTCAATTGAACTTTGTATGCATGAAGATGCAAATCTTTCGTCAAAATTCGCTGCAAAGTGGATTTGGAGACACCAATTTGCTGAGCTCGGTGTCGAATTGAGGTGGATGGAGTTTGAGCGACATCATCACGTACAGCTGCGACATTTTCGGTCGATCGACGTGGTCGATGGCGCGTTGTTGTCTTTACATCACTAACAGACCCAGTTTCGGCAAATTTATCCATTAATCTCTTTACAGTTGAATCTTTTGGAGCATTATTTTGACTCCAAATTGATCGCAATTTGCGAACTGTAGCCGCAAAACTTTCACCATTTTGGTAAAACAATTTCACAATGAGAATGCGTTGTTCATTCGTGTAGCGCTCCATTTTTACTAACCTCGTACCTTCTACTAGCAAACAATAACAATTGTTCAAATGTCAAACAATGACACTTCGAATGTTGCCAGATTTAAAAATTGCGTTCTTCTTGGGACACCCTTTATATATTGGTAAAATGTAAACATATGCAATCTTCATACTTCAAGTATTCAAATGATTTTTAACCTTTCTGATTCCTTACTTTTTAAAAAATATTTATTCAAATTGCAATTTTGACACTTTTTCATCATTTTTTTATTTTAAAGTACATTTCCGACATTAAACAGCTCTTCATTTGTAATTATAGACGTCACTAAAAAAGGCTCTAATTAAAAGAATTGGTTCAAGTTGGTTCTAAAATTCATAGTACTTACTTGAGAACCCTTATACTATTTTATAGTAATGAGTCTCAAGCTCTAAAAAGTCTCACCAAACTTTTTATTTTTTGGAACACTTTTTATCATAACAAAATTTTACGAACGACACACTCAAAATTACTGAAATTTAAATACATGGTTAAGAAAAGTGTCAATTTTTAAAAACAAAAATATTTGAAAAACATTATGAATTAAAAATTTTAGCCTACCTTGTTTTTGTAGTTCAAAGTAAATAAATTCAAATATCATTTTTGATGTATGCATATGCATAAAAGTTTGAATTTGCGTGGTTTGAAGTGTAAGCTCAGTATTTGGAACCAAATTTTTAAAAAAATGGATATTTTTTTTTTTTTAGTTATGGCCATTTTCCGCAGTCAACAATATCATCTCCATTTATTCATTGAAACATCACCCAAATGTGGGTTGTTTCTAAGTATTTGCTTCGAAACTACGAGTTTTTGTAGGATTTTATACACTAAAAAGAATTTTTTTTTATAATTCGCCCTAGCCGAATGTGGTTATAGAGTACTCTATTTAGTATTTTCTGTAAAATGTTTTAAACAACAAAGCAAAATATAAAAAAATAATTTTTGATAGAAAAATCCGTTGTCATATCGGCTTAAGGAACAGAAATTAAAAAAAAAGTGGAGTTTTTCAATCTAAAACATTTTTCTCGGATAAAAGTTTTAAAGTTCCATAAAAGCTCCCCGAATTTAAATTGTTTTATTGCAAATCTATCTTAATAATAACCGAAAATTTAAATGATTTCTTTTTTTCGCACAAAAAGTAATTAATAAGTAGAAAGAACTAAAACATTAATATTAATTCATTTGGGTTCTTTGCTCAAACTATTTAGGCTCGTGCACCTTTAAAATGGTATCAGCTCAAAATTTTGGCATCAGAGATATAATTTTGGTTCCCTCTTTAAAATGAAACGATACAAAATGGGAAAATTTTGGAAAGTGGCTGCGAACGAACGAATTGTACTCTTGAACGGGAAAAAAGTATAATTGAAAAACAAATCATAGGGAATGCAATGAAATGGAGCAAAGAAAGAGTGAAATTGGAACACCAAACACAGGAAGCAAAATAGAATGGAACGTTCTCTGTTCCAATAGAAATCTTACCTTGATACATTAAATTTTATTGCCTTTTTTTGACATAGTATTTCCATTCCTTCCTTCTTTCCTTTTAGTTTTTAAATTATTTCATGTGCGTCCCAAATGCCCCCAATAAAACTAATTGATCAGGATCTACCATATGATTGCCTAAGCAAAATTATTATTATTGGACCAAATTCTGCTGAGGGGATACCTAATTGTAACCATTTTTAAAGTTTAAAATGTGAGTGGCTATCTCTAGACACAGATAAATAAAGTTCCAACCGATTTGTGAAGTGTTCTAATAAATTCGGTTAGGACAACCATATACAAATGTGATTTCTGAATAGTATAGGTATTACAACTAAAATTCTGATTTTATAAAATAATGTAACTGTAAATACCAATATTTTGTTGTACAGTTCGAGCTATAATACCTCTAAGGACGCTATTCCTTAGAGATATTAGAGTTATTTAAAAAAAAATTTCTTCTAAATCTTATTTTTTTTAAGTCCTCAGAATCTGTAATTAAAAAAATAGACGTGGCTAATACTCGTGTAGGAATTTGAAATTAACTATGGTCTCAATGGTACCAACGCGAAGTAAACGTATACCATTGCAAAAGTTCTCTAGGATTTTAATTTTATGACATCTTAAACATCTGACTGTGTTAATCGTACACTCACAATATATTTTCCGTTACCGACTGTAGTTTATTTAAAAAGTAATACGTAAAGTTTGTTTTTAAATGAAGAATCAATTGAAATTCATAGAAATATATTTTTTAACTATTTGAATCAGTCATTCAAAAAACAAACTATAAAAATTTACAAACATTCAGTAGGAGTTGATATTTTCTGTTAAATGTAAAATTTTATGTTTTCTGTTTCTTAAATTGAAATTCATATAATTCTTTTTTGTTTTTTTACCAAAATAGTTTGTATATATACAAAATTATTTTAATTAAAATTACAATAAATTATTCAAATATACATACACACACAAAGCCAATAAAAATATATACATCTGCATGGGTTGTGTTCTGTTTTGTAATTACATACAAATAAAAAAAACTTTCAATTTGAAAAACAAACCATGAAGTAGTTTTTTCTAAATTTTTGTCAGTAGAAAAATTATGGTTATTTTAAACGACTTTCTATTCTTTTTGCTACTTTTGTTGGTTATTAAACAATGATTGAAAATAATTAACAAAATGGGTAGTCCTCTTTTTGACTGTATTTTCGATAAATTTAATATGTATTTTAAGTTGTTTTTAACGAAATAATATTGTGAGTGTGATCACAGACTGGTTACTAATTTGTTACTCAGATTTTATGGAAGTCTCCTCTGCAGTTATGTGTGAAAAGCTATGTATCCAGCGGTTTAAAAGTTGTAAGTGAAAATCTAAAGGATATCTCTTTAATCTCATTTTTTTCCATTTTATCAACGCTCATGGTCAGCCTCCTACAAATGCAGTGCATTGTGTTGATGTCAGGAAAACAGGTTATGGAAAGGAGGATAAAGGGACTAGTATATATGGATATTGTACTAGAATTTATCTATATTATAGGTGTCAGGGAAGACCTCTGCAAGGAGTCTATTCCACATACGAATAGTCCGATTTATGAACAAATTTTGCCTGTAATGTGTTGTGCTATTCACTGAACAATCCCCCACAAACATTTGAACTCTACTGGACTAGCGAGTATTCCGGACATAAGCCCGGGCTCGGGGGATGAGTTCCCTTACCTCAACAGCGCACCTCCCATGGTAATAATGATATATCCCGTTTTCGCGCCATTATCACCATAACATAAAACTTTTTCAACTTTTCAACACCCTTTGAGGTTAACAGAGATAAACTAAAATTAGTTGCACATTTTTGTACGTGTAAAAAATCTGTAGTTTACATCATTGATAGCTTACTGTATTTAAAATTTAGGCTATATTTAAATATACAGAAATGTTTCTTTACTATTTTCTAATTTAATCCTTTCACCAACTTTCTAAATGTACTGCTACTTAATTTCTTGTCTACATACATTGTAATGTTTGTACAAATTTTAATGTCGGTTAATGTCTTGTTGCAAATTCATGCAATATTTGGAATACTTCTCCATAAAAAAAACCGATAATGACTGCATCGTGATTATCGTATTATGTACTTGCAACTAAATACAGGCTTAATATGTAATACAAATGCAACAACATAAATGTGATCATAGGCATAAAACCGCCAATCACAACAAATTTGAAAATTTGTGTTTTTTTATTAAAAAAATGCACGACTATTTTAACTGCAACTGGTAGCATGGTTGAGAAATCGTAGTTAAATTATACTATTATGAGGTGGTTGTTTTTTTTTTTCTTACACGAAAAAGATGTGTTTTTCTAAAATAAAATTAACAACAATCTGTGAAATTCCTCAACATTGTTAAGAAATCATTATATTTGTGTGGTTTTTCACGAATTGTGCGTTTACATTACTACGAACTTTTAGTATCAGTCTTAGGATTTGATCCGCATTGCCACAGAAATTAAGAAGTCACTATAAAAATATTTTTTATTAATTTTTATTTTACTTGCTTCAATGTAGACAAATTAACATAAAAAGGTGTCGTTAGTTCTGTAGCAAAAGTCTTGGTTCAATTTCTGGTTTAAGCAAAAAAGAAAGATTACAAAAGAATTTCTCATTTCTTTCCAGCTTGATCAATCATCATGTATTATCAAACTGTCAAAACTTTGAATATAGATCGAAACTGTACGCATCCTCATGTATTCTTCGTATCATAAATAGAAGAGTTTTCCAGAAAGCAATTCAAAATATTATGAGATTATTAGACAATCTAAATACCTTATAACCCGCATATGTGTCAAGTAGGTCAATGCAAATGTCTGTTCATGCCAGGAGAGATAAATTAAAAATTCAATTGGGGACCAAACTTTATTACAAATTGTACTTTTTTCACTTTCAAAGTACCAAACAATGAGTTATCGTACGAATTCGTGTATATATTTGCATCGAAATTTCGAAATATTATTTACTTTTATAAAAAAAAAAAAACAATAAAGAAAAATTTTTAGACGTTTAATTTTGAATAAAATTTTGGGCCTTTATTTATTTACTTTTAAACCCAGTTTGTTCTTAATATCTCCAATATCTAACATGTTATAGTAATTTGATATGATATCAGTAGTGTAATTCTTTAACTTTTTTAAAAACGATTTTAACGAATTCGTTCACTAACAATAATTGTTAGTTGATTTACTAAAAAAGCTATTCTCTATTTTTTAAAATTATTGACAAGTTGTTTACAACAGTTGTTAATTTAAAATTTATTTGCTTTGAAATTTTATAAAGTAACGGCAAAAATCGTAAGCTTGAACTTCAAAAAAATTCTGCAGTTAACAATTTTTTTATTTCAAGTATCGGTAGAAAAAAGGAAGAGAAAAACTTTTAACTAATTTTGTTGTATATTATCGAATTTTCACAATGTAACTACCGAAATTTCTGAGATTAGATATGTATTTGTAAAAGGAATTATATTATGAAATTTATCATCACTAAGTTAGTTGATTTCAAGAGGCTATACAGTGTTGTGCAAAACAAATTCCATAAAAATAAATGAAGTCATTTATTTCAGAATATGGTTCATTTGCCACAAAAACTTTTTTCATAATTTATTAACTTTTTTATAATCTAATTAACACATTTAATAAAAAACCAACTGTAAAAAATATATTTAAGCAGGTCATCATATAAATGTGTGCAAAATAAAAACAACAATTTAATATTTCATCCATCCATTATTTTGTATAACTTCGGCACATCTGAGCGGTATGTAATTAATAAGGCTACATATTACGTCTTAAGGAATACGATCCCACATATTTTCTTGAATTTCAAAAAGTAAGTATCGTTTATACTCCTCTTCAATATTCCAAAGAGGGTTTCACCGGCCAATCATGGACTTCAACTCTATTCACTTATATGACCTCTTTGACCAAACACGATGTATGTTTCGGGTCATTATCATGTTGAAACCTATCGAAGTAACATATTCCACTCAGCATGTAGAATCATTTTCGTTCCAAGAATATTTTTGTACGTAAAGCGCCAAATCTGCATAACAATTTTTTAGAATGATCCATCTTCATTTCCCGTTGTGGTGTAATGGGTAGCGCGTTGGACCGTTGCACAGAGGGTTTCGGGTTCGATCCCCAGCTACGGCAACATCAATTAGTAAAATATGTATGAGTTTCTATCTCTCATACATACCGCAACGTCCTCCTTCGGTGTCCCGATAGCACTTAACCCCAGAAGTAAAATAACATAACAGGGCTATGAACTAAAATGCTTCGCCGATTCCGCCAACTCTCCATCAGATGTTCTAAGAACTGTTTGCCCAATTATAGTGTTGCCATATTTGAAGCCCTTCATCTTTCAGCACCTTTCATCTTTTCTCTATCCCCTTTCCAAAGAAAGTAACATATTAATTATTAAGAAAAAATTTCCTGAGTGTTGCTCCTCTTTCCATAAAAAAACCGCCACACCATCACGTTGCTTTCCTCATGTTTCAAGCGCTGGACTATACACATACCATCCGAATTTATCAAGTTGAACTCTAAAAGCTTTCCATTTCTATATGGTCCACTTCTTGTCAGGTTGACAGGTAATAGCGCTAAAATTCAGTAATCGGTTCAAAAGAACTTTATCTGGCTGAAAGGAATACCGTTACTGGAATAGCTGAAAAATCGTTACCCGTAAAATATTGTAACAGAAATAACTTAAATATCGGTTCCCTCGAAATACGGTTACCGAAATAATAAAAAATAACTTTACTCTTACCGATAACCGCATCGTTTCGGTTACCATACATAATTCTGATACAAAATTTTAAAAATAAAACACCAAAAAATTATTAGATAGGGTTAAAACACACGGTTTTGGGGTCTTACCTTTTTTTAGATGTGTTTCTAGGCCAACAAAGGTATGCCTGTTACGTTTTAAATTGTTTTCAATTACACGTATCCGTATTGTATTTACTATCGTGCACATTAAAATTTTTTTGAGAACACTTCTTTTGTCGACATAAGAAGGTGAGAATTTGGAAATGTTGTTTTTGTTTTTGAGTGTTGCTTATGTTGGAGAATCAAACTGTGCTTTCGTTTTCTATGATGATCGCTTACAAGCTTGCATAAAAATAATTTCTTAAAATAATAAAATTTATAAAATATAGCCATTTAAAGTTAAACACTGTACATATTATTCACTCGAACGAGAAGCGATATTTTTTCCCACTGGTGAATTAACTATCTGTACAAAGAGTTTTTTCCATCTATTAATAGAATAGTTAAAAATAAAATAAAAATTTATGAATAGTACCAAATGAATCAAAGGAGTACCAAAGTACTTTTCAGGTTCCAATAGTATCATGAAAATTATTTACAATATTTCAAACTTTATGATCTCTGGTTCATACTCCCTGATGATGTTGCTTTTGTTTGTCTTTTTGTTAAATTGTTTCGCTGATGTTGATATTTTCCTTTTTAATGTTGTCTAACATGATTATAAAATCAACAGGATTTTAAAATGATCATTTTGATGTTTTAAAATGACGTGTTTTATAATAAAGAAAAAAAAAAATGGTGTTGATATAAATGAATGAATGTTTAAATTTTCTATGATTGAGTTGGGTTGGTATAAAATCTCATCATAATAAAAGTAACACATACATATGTAGTATGTTATGTTGGCTAGAAAATGTTTTTTTGTTTCTATATTTTATGATTTTATTCTCCTTATCTTAAGATGAGATCTAATGATTTTAACATGTTACCGTTTTGTCTGGTCATGTTTTTTTTTGTAGTGTGAAATCTGGTTTTGTAGATCATTTAGTTGTTTTTTTTTTCGTTTATCTGTAACTCTGCTATCAACTTGTTTTAGTCATACCATGTAATTGTATATTATTTTTTAAATGGATTTAATTCAACTTCCCTTATTTATCAAGTTTAATTAATCAAAATGTCTCATAAAATTACTACTATTTAATTGATTACTCATATGAACTAATATTTCTTAATTTGATTCATTTTTGTTTTGCCTCTTGATCAACATACTAATAGCCGATTTAATAGAACTAAAAATATATACATTAGTATAGTTGCTATTTCTAATTAAAATCAACTTGGATCTAGAACTTATATTTTGAAACAACTTTGCACTTTTGTCAAATTTAACGGCTTAAATCTACAAATAAAAAATCAATTAAAATTTATAAACGATTTTAAAATTTATATACGATTTTAAAGCCTGAGGCCTACAAAAAACATTTTAAAGTGAAAATGTTATTCGCATTTGAAAATTTACATATTTGCAATAATTTGGTTCAGTTTTTTGCCAATGTCGAGGCGAAATCAATTCCACTTTCTTTCAAAAATCTGTGGTTTTTGCTGTACTCAATGAAGTCTGCAAGAAATAATGTTGCAAAAATATTTAAAGGACGACATTAACTGGTACTTGAAATATTCGAGCACTGCAGTTGCCAGTAATTTTTCAATCACGGTAATTAATTCAACGGCATAATAAAATCATTCGTCTCTACACATAGAGAAAAAAAGTGCCAACCAAATTGAAAAGAATTTCAGTTGGAAATTGAAAAAAAAACTTTGTGTGTACTGCACACACTTTTAGTCTCCAAAACAATATAGTTTTTTGAGATTTTTGTCTCTAATTTTTAAATTAAAGCCCTGTGCGAGGTGACTAAATAAATTCTAAGCTAAATATAAATTAACAAAAGGGTTTAAATTTATTTGAAAAATATTTAAAGTTAGATGTTTGTTTTTTTTTTTTTTTTAATTTTATATCTATAACTATAAGAAAACGACTATCCCTACTTAAATGACTTTTCTTTATTTTTTGTATATGGACTTTACAGGAACGCGAAATAGAGCTATTATATTGTTGGCCAACTCTAGATTTACTTACAAACCCATAATTTATTTGTTAGCTTTTATTTTTTTATGTTTTATCAAATTAAAAATACAAAATTTTCAAATATTTTTATGACAAATATTTTTATTTACATTTGAAAGAGAAAAGCCAATAAATTCTAAAACTTGGCAGCATTTTTCACAAACTTAATTTTTAAGTAGCTACATCTATACTATATTTACTACTTAGCAAGTCTATATCTACTTAAATTTGTATGGAATATTTTTATAAAATTCGAAAATACAAACCTTATGTATTTTCAAATTTCATAGAAATTTGAAAACATCAATTTAGTTTAGATTTTATTTAGCCAGTTCGCACCCATTCTAAGTTTTATTACTTGTATATGATAGTTAAAATAAAATTAAGGAAAATATACTGAACTCGTAGTTTTAAATAGAACTTTGTATCTTCTAACAAATTTGATTTTGTGGCATAAGCGGTTATTGCTGAAAAATACAAAGTATTCAATTAAATAACAAAGTTTTCAATTCAACACCCTTTTATGTTAATTCCGCATTAAATAAATATTTTAAATTTGTCCTCGCGGTGAACCGCTATTATTATTTTAAAATCGCTTAATTGAAAAAATCTTAAAAATGGGGAAAAATTATCAAAATTCTAAAAAAAAAAAATGGCTAACATAGACAACAATTATAAAGAAAAAACTGACCAATTTTGTTAAAATCGCTATGGGGAAAGACTTGCTATAATAATGTCAAAAAATTTATGTCTCACTAAGAATGCACTATTTCATTTTAAAATAAAAACACGTATTTTTTGAGATATTTGCGATTTTTTATTGGATTGTAAAAAAGACATGTTCCGATTAAGTATAGAATAAAATATCAATCAAATGGCCACCTTTTACTGTAACGAATTCCGTTCACAGTCACCGCAATTTCGGCCTTATCTTCAATAAAGTAAGGCCCAATCACGCCGCCTGACTAAAATCCGCATCAGAAAGTTGCTCGTTGTGGGTGCATTTGTTTCTCATGGATTTGAGGAGAATTTTCTGAGCCTTTCATTCAGATGTAAATGCGCCTCATCGGAGATGACTTTTTTTTAAAAAAATTGGAAATTGACTTCATTTTGCTCCATTACCCATTAAACGAACTGCCGAAGCTTTCCTGTTCTGCTGGTTTGCGCCCCATTTTGAATAAACGTAAAAAAAACATATGTGACAGCTGCCAAATTTTAAAGTTGCCACATTAGAACAAAAAAATTACTCTAAATTTAAAAAGTGCACTGTTTCTAAAACACCCAAAAAAAAATGTCTAAAAATAGAAAAAAAATACAAAAAACCAACAAGGTTAAAAAATAGGCAAATATGGAGAAACGCAAATAGACAACAATAAAAATGGTAAAATCAATAAAAAAAATTACTAAATTGGAAAAGAATGTACAAAATATGGACGAATCGCTAAAAAATTTAGAAAGAAAATCGTTTTAAATGGAAAGAAATCAGCAATATTAGAAAAAAAATACCTAAAATTGCTGAAATATAATTTTCTATGTTGAAATATAGTTTTCTATCAAAAAATTAAACGACAAATAAAATATTTACAATCTAAATAAATTTTTAAAGCTCTGTTGCAAACGTTTTTTTTTCTAGCTCGTATAGTTTTTGCAGCATTTCTTTCAAGACAAATAAATGGCGTCAACTGAGGGTCCAGTTTGAAATTTTAACAAATTTATTGCACATTTGCTACATTTATTTTGATTTTGTAATGGTTATTTTTTTTAAAAAAAGAAAACATTTGTATTTATCATTTCATTAAGGTGTTTACGAGTATAAAGTCTTGAGAAATTAATATATTTTATATCTTATCAGGTGTAAATGTAAGATAAACTATTTTTAACATTTTTATTTCTATAATAAAATATAAAGAATTTTTATGCATCAATAAAAACCCAAGTCGTTGCGAAGCAATGACATATTTTGTAGCAATTAACGCCTTTTGTAAACATAATGAACATTAGAAGTAAATTCATAATTTCATATTGACAAATGAGAAAGACAGATAATAATAAATGTTGTAGATTTACTTAATGGAGAAAATATTACTAGTTTTTGTTAAAAATAGTAATGTAAGCAAACATGATATTTAACACTAGCCTTACAATTTTTACTACTAGTTTTACTTAAAAATCCGTTCCAAGACAAAAAATAGTATTTGCCAATAAACACTGCAAAGTGGTCGAGGTGAAAAACGTTTGAGGTGGAAAAAGGTCTTTAGATGTGAAAGCATTTTTTATGGTGGAAAAATTTTTTAAGTGCAAAAAAATATTCGTGGTGAAAAAAAATTTAAGATGAAAAAAAATTTTTTAAGTGAAAAGAAATGTTAAAGGTAAAAAACAATTTAGGTGAATATAACATAGAATTTACCACTAGGCGACTGGTGAAAATATATCACAAAATGTTCACCAGACGATAATATAGAATTGTTCCAAAATGCACAAATGGAAATTTTAGAGGTATTTCCACATTTTCAGTCATAATTTTTTTTGAGGATTACAAACAATTTGCCTAAAAACGAGCAACCCCGCTTCTGTATTCGTGCCGAGATCGCGGTTTCAACAAATATGGCTACATCGACTTATAATTACATAAGGATCATGAATATATGCTTTATAGGGTCTAAGACCTATATTTCGATGTGTTCCAAGCTTAATGATAAACATATATCAGTTTGTCACCTAGAGAAAAGATGGGTTGCAATTCAATCAAACCCATTAACATTTATTTGTAAGGATTAAATTTTGTTTGAAATAACCTATAATCCATTAACTACATTAAAAACTATCTTTAAATCCCAATACTAAAAGCAATTATATTATATAATTATTCGTATTTCCAATCAACTTAACAAATTATTTATTATTCAAAATTCGAGATTATTCCGAATTTCCGAGTTCAAAAACAAAAAAAAGGCAAACATTTAAAATATTTTTTTAATTAAAAGAAAAATTTAAATGTTTAAATAACAAATCTGTCAAGGGAAATTCAAATTAGTTATTTAGCAGTAAGTGTGTGAACTGTGAAAATTAAAATTAGTTATGTAGCAGTAAGTGTGTGAACTGTGAATCTGATTGTCCAAATCCGATACTGAAAAATTTTTTATAAAAAAAAAATTTGTGGAACCCAATAACATTCATGTAAAATAAAAATATTAAATTGGACAACTGAATATTGCCTTTTATAACCAAAAATATAATTTAATATGAAGACAGTTGAAATAACCGCCATAATTGGATTGGCAACAAATTCCGTGACCACAACTGATGCTATTTTCTGGGTGTACCCTCTCACATATTTGAAGTGTATACAAAATAAATAAGCAAAAATAAACCAACAGGTGGAACTTATTCTTTATTTGATATTTTTGTAATGAACAATATAATCAATTACTGAGATATAAGATCTAAAATATTGTAACGATTTTACCTTTTAAATTCGTTGATTTATTTCCTTCAAATAAATCGAGTTCTTTTTATAATGCAAACAAAAAACAGTAGACTCTTTCTTTACAAAAAAACTTAAAAACAATTGGGTCATTCCATGTCAAAGCGCACAGCATTCGGATTTTAATGAAATTCGCCACGAATATTGTAAATGGGTAGTGTTTATCAAATCATTATCCTTTCGACCCCAAACCCTTTCCGTTTTCAAAATATGACGTCAAGAAAATTGGCAAAAACGTCAAAATATCGAAAAAGTGTCCATACAAAGTCGTCCTTAACTTCTAAACTATATAACCTAAATTCTATAGGTACCATTTTTAAGGTGAAAAGATTACCTTCAAAATGGCATCCCAAAAGTTTTTTGTATTAAAAGGTTAAAGGTAATTTTTTTAAGTTTAATCTTCAAAGACCCATATCTCAAAATCCAATTTTTTTAAAATTCTGATAAAATATATGTTAAAAGTTGAGGCCTCTCCACATTTGTGGCAAAATTTTAAGGTGGAGACTCATTTGGTTCCTGAGTTATGAAGCAAAACGTACGAAAAATCTTTCACATGCTATGAGTGTGTATGTGTGTACAATGTTTAGTATACATATTGTTGTTGTGTGGAAGCTTTTGGATATGAACTCATCGACGAAAATTTGCTTACGACCACGTTTTCCTTCATAACTCAGAAACCAAATGAGTCTCCACCTTAAAATCTTTGAAGATTAAACTTAAAAAAATGGCATTTAACCTTTCAATGCAAAAAAACTTTTGGCACGCCATTTTGAAGGCATTGTTTTCACCTTTAAAATGGTACCAACAGAATTTTAGGTTGTATGGTTTAGAAGTTATGGGCGACTTTGTATGGACACTTTTTCGATATTTTGACGTTGTTGCCAATTTTCATGACGTCATATTTCGAAAACCGAAAGGGTTTGGGACCGAAAAGTTAATGATTTAATAAACACTACCCATTTACAATGTTTGTGGCGAATTTCATTAAAATCGGAGATGACAAATTCGAAAATGAAAGTTTTTTGTGCGGTTTGACATGGAATGATCCAATTACACTTTAATAGATTACACAATTTGTTCAATTAATCACCAATGTTATTTTTGTGAGCTATGCGTTGTCCGCATTTTATTACCAACTGAACTGACATTAGGGCGTTTCACGAAAGGCGGTTTTAGCGATTTTTGGAACTCTTGAAGCGGAATATTAAAGTTTGTGATCTAAAAGAATTTTAAATTTTTTTTTTGGATTTTTTGAAGATGGGTATGGTCGCGGAAATAGATGTTATCAAAAAAATTATGTTATGGAGAAAAATTTTTTATAATTATTTTTTTCTGGTGCATTTTGTTCACACAACTAAACAAATCTCTTCTGTGAAAAAAATTATTATATTAAGGACCACTTTGATAGCTTTAAAAGTACAAAATTATTTTTTTCTACATTTCAAACCTCGATAACTTTTAAAGTTTTCGACATTTTTTCAAAATGCGTAAGAGAGATAATTTAAATACCTTTATTTTGGTGTTTATACTTGTGGAAAAATATTAAAAAAAAAAATTAAAAATAGAAATAAATAAAAAAAAAAATATTTTGAATTTGAAAATACTTGAAGTCGACTCTTTTTTAAAAGCAGGTAATAGACAAAAATGTAGCAAATACACAAAAATAAAGTAAAAATATTTTTTATTTTAAATTTCGCACTATTTGAATTTTACGATACTTGAAGTCGGACTTTTTCAAAAGTTGGTAATTTGCAAAAATATTTAAGATTTAATTTACAATTGCTATACTGTATAAAGAAAATAATCAAAGTATGGGTAAGTAAAATATATATAAAATTGTTTCCTAAGTTTAAGCAATAAGCAAACAGTTTTGGCTGCTTGGTAAAAGTACTGAAAAAATTCCGGATCATGAGTTACCTTAAAAAAATATAGTGCTTAGAATGCTACATTAGAAGGCAGCATTACAAAAGAAAGGTTGTGATAATCCATCTAATAAATCTATCGTTAATTTGAAAGAGATTTCAAAAATTGAAATTCATAATTTTGTTACCTCAAACAGTAAAAGGGTTTTTGATGAATTTAAATTGCCCACTTCCTTTTTTTCGAAAGATACACATTTATGGGAAAATGATGATGATTTGGTTATTGCAAAGAAAAAACAAGAAAAACTATGTATTGTGAATGATTTATCAGAAAGAGGCGTGGCGTCAGCCACCAGTTTGAAAACCAGTTTGAAAATACTACTTTAGAAAACTTTAACCATACATTTCTCGATTTTCTATATAAAAAAATGGAATATTTACTGGATACATGTCTTGTTTCACATTTAATATTTTATGTATTGTAATTTTAGATACATATTTAGTTTTTAATATTAATTTTTTTATTAAATATGTTGATTTTGTTTATTTAATATATTTTGATTTTGTATGGGAGTACAAATATATTGATGAATTAAATTTTTGAATTTTTATTTAAACAATGTATTTTAAATGTTTTTTTTTTTTACTTCACTAAGAAGAAATGAAATTCTTTTAATTTTCATAAATTAAATGAAATTCTTTTAACTTTCATAAAACTTGAAAAATAAAAAAAATTTTTCAAACTTTAATTTTTTTCTTATATTTTTCCCGCAAGTTAAAATAAATCTATATACCAAATTAAAGGTAATTTAAAGGCCTTTCCAACGCATTTAACATTTTGAAAAAATTTTTAAAGTTATTGAGGTTTGAAATCTTGAAACAAATAATTTTGTACTTTTAAGGCTATCAAAGTGGTCCTTAATATAAAAATTTTCCACACAAATAATTTTTTTCCTGCTATCGCATCATTAAGAAGATATTTTTTTAGTTGTATGAAAAAAACACACTAGAAAAAAATAAAAATAAAATTTTTTTCTCCATAATCTCATTTTTTTCATTAAATCTATTTCCGCGACCCCATACCCATCTTCAAAAAATCCAACAAATTTTCGAAATTCTTTTAGATCACAAACTTTAATATTCTGCTTCAAGAGTTGCAACATTTTTTTTGGGGAAACGCCCTAACTGACATGCCACATTTCGCACATATTTATATGTGAGATGAGAATATCTAGAGAGTGGCAGCATTGTCCGAAAGTTGTATTCCCAAAACGTTGAGTGTGTTCTTTGCTATGTCCAAGTTGTGGTGAAGAGTTGCCATTGATGGCAACTGTTTTACATTTCAGGGCTGGCATAAGGGAATTTCTGTTTTCACGAGTAAATGTAACAACTTATCAACCAGTTTTGAATTCCACACCGTTTACATAAATTTATGTTACATTCCAATTTGAATAATTAAATGTCTATTGACCACACGTGCTGTGCTAACCGGATAAGTCAGCTGGAGACGTTTATTCAAATTTAATATTATATACATATATTCACATATTTCCGTTTAGTTTAATGCTAGTTAAACATGCTAAATGATCATTAATTTAGCAACAAATCTCTGGCAACATGTCATAAGTATACAACAAATGATGCAAACATCCAGTAATGTTATACCACTTAAATACAAATTTATAAATCCTTTAAGATAACAAATTATGATGAATGACACAATGTGGAAGTTGAAATGCGCATGTTTAGAATTTTTAATGTTGTTCTAACAAATTATTCTCATGTCTATGAACTCAATGATGTCAACTATAAATAAATAAACTGTAATTATCAGGGTCGCAAAAAAGTAAGCATACTTTAAAATAATATATAATATATAAAATATAAAAAACCATGTTCAAAAATCATGGACCAGGATCCTGGGATTTTTTAATGACATCTTGTTAAAGTGAA
Source organism: Eustalomyia histrio (assembly GCA_949748255.1). Lineage (NCBI taxonomy): Eukaryota > Metazoa > Arthropoda > Insecta > Diptera > Anthomyiidae > Eustalomyia > Eustalomyia histrio. Next base: position 52,974,831 of record OX456527.1, read on the forward strand.
AAGGAAACGTTAAAGTAAATGGCCGTATACCACTTTGTATAACCAAGGACTTTGCAAAGTAAAAGATGTGCAGAATGAAATTAACTGAACCAGTTATCAAGGGAATGTCTCCCCGAGCTTATAACAGTAACTTTGTTCAACAGTTTGCTTCAATAATAGCCGATGCTATCCGGGGCATTATTATTTTTTTTTTTTGCAAATAATCAAAATTTTAATATAATTGCTGCATAACATAACATAAATGAAAAAAGAAAATGTTTGTACTGCTTTTAATGTAATTATAAAAAAAACGCTTTTCTAAACCCGAAAAGTGGTAAATTGTTAACATCGTATTTCTTTTAAACACAAAGTTGGAAATAAAAAAAGATTAACAAGGACATACGACAATGAAGGTGATGATAAACACGTTGAGGATGACCGCAGTAAAAATAATAGAAAATAAAGTACAAGGTAAATTTTTCAAGCTAAAAAAATTATAATTTGTGTGTTACAGATGCGATGCGATTTTTATGTGCATTGTTAACTTCATATGCAAAATAAACAGTATTTGAGGTTAAACACACACATAGCAGGATACTGAAATAATTATGAAGAGTTTATTAAAATGTCAGTTTAATATAAAATGCATATTGTACAGACAATGACAAAATTGGGTCATGAGTGTGTGTTAAAAAATAAGCATATAAAAATTTGCTGAGTACATATTTTTCAATTTATAGTCAATTATATTTTCAATAAATTAACAACTTTAAATGGTAATAAAGTTCAATGAATTTCTTTAATAATAACCAAATAAACAAAAAGAATATGCGTTTCATATTTCATTGTCATGAACATGACAACTGCAGCGAGCAGACTTCATAAACACGCTAAAGTGACAATTGAATGGACAGATACGTTCAGATAACAGAGACCGTTTGGCTGGTAGTTTCAAAAAGCAAACAAAACAAAAAAAAAAAAACTTCGAGGAATAAAATGCAATTAAAGGCAACCAATTTTTTTATGACATCAGAATTTTAAGAGATTTTTTTCTTTAGAGGAATTTCTTAAATTTAAGGATATTTTTTCTATTGCAAAACTAACAGTTTCTGAATAAAAGAAAGCTTCGCTTATTTTTAAGAGACAAATCATACACTTAAAAAAGTTTGTAAGTTAAAATAACTGAAAATATCATTTAAAAGAAATGATATTTTATTTAAAAACCGGTCTACTTAATTTTCATTTTCAAATGCCATTTGTTATTTATTTTTAAATGTTGATTAATCAACTGACATATCCGTAAGAAACAAATGATGTAATCAGTTAAAATAAATGTCAAAATTTTATCTACCAATCCTTAAAAAATAAATGTTTTTTTTTCATTTATTTGAAATTATTTCCGTTTTTGTATTTTTTTTTTAATATACTCGTACAATACAAAATGTATGTATGCATATGAATCTAAAAACACTTTTTGTGTGAATGTATTTGTATATGTATGTGTGTTTATGAAGTTCTTGTAATTTGTATTGAAAAATTTTGTATATATACAACCAATTTAAATAAAAAAACAAATTGAAATTTTTTGAATATTTTTTTTTGAAACATACAGCAAACAAAATTTAAATTTGTAATAACTGTTACGGACACAAATAAACCACAAGTTTCCGTTTTGTGGGTAATTTTTTATTAAATTTCAAACAAATGAAAAAAATAAATGAAACTGAAAAAAATTGGTAAATGATAGTAAATTATTTCGAATAAATGTATAAAAAAGTTAATATAGATATTTCTTTGAAAAATAAATGTATTTTCCTTTATTTTTAAATGAAACGGAAAAGTTTTTTATTAAACTACAAACAGTTAACTACATAATATTCTGAGTGTAGCTTTTCACCATTTTCCTATAAAAAATTCCAACCAAAAATGTTTTCTCATTGTCTAGAAGTTTCTAAGATTCTACTGAAAAGCTTCTATTTACATTATTTCATTAAATTTTTCCATCTTATTGTGGGTTTCCAAAAGTAATTTATTGCTAGAAGAACGATTTATTTTATGTAAAAGGTGCCGCAAAATGTATCACCCTGTCGGAAGATTCTAACAATTTTGCAAATAGATAATATATTAGGTCAATGAAGTAAACTGATGCAAGACCTCAAGAATGCGGAATGCTCGTGGTTTTTTTTTAGCAATGGAAGGTTTTCTGTCTAAATTTATCATGTGAGACGAGGTTCATTTTATCTGAACGATTACTTAAACAAACAAAATTTGCACTTCTCGGTCACTGGGAATCCACGTAGACTTTAAGAAGAACCATAACATCCACTCAAAATCAATGCATGATGCGAAATTTACGTTGGAGGTGTCATTGGGCATAACGTCGTGAGAAACACTGTGACTGGTGAGAAGCATGTTGACACATCTTGTGCAAAATTAACATTTTGAATGATGCGTTTTCGGTTCCCCATATATTACATTTTGCTTATTTGCAGTGGTCAGAAAGATTGCCCGATATCACCGCTCAAGACATTTTTGTTAGTACTTTTTTTAAGGCGCAGGTCTATGTGAACAAGCCTTAGGTGGCTCTGGAAGCTCTCAAAATGTATACTCGACAAATGTGCGAGAGCATATGGCACGAAGTTTTTTTCAAAACAATGAAAAATGCGACAAAAAATTTTAAAGTCAATTGAAAAAACTTAACGGGTCAAATAAACATTAAAAAAAAATTAATTATATCGTTTCATTTTAAAGATATAGCAAACCAACATCGTGTGAAGTTTTGGGCCACCCAGTATTTATAAATTGTATTTTCGTTCGCTGAGTGTGAAAAAATGATCAAATTATTATTCATATAGAGAAAGAAAAATGATGTAGGAAGATACATTTTATTGAAAATTTTATATACTTATTATTTCATATACATCGAGATTATATTTTTATATTGTATTTATGTATTTTAAAAATTTTACCAAAAACTACACTCCGTAAATATTTGATTGACTAAATCAATAGTCTCGCAGGACCTGAAGTCTCTGAGACCCTTAACAATTCCACTTACTTCACTCGCCAATAAAAACTCAGAACACATTCTTTTACATTCTGTATGTAATGCAATATTAGCATAGTAATAAATTTATCATCGGAAGGCAAATTAAAACCCTTTATCATACTTTAATCGACGTTCTAATATGTAGACATGTGTATCGAAAATTGTTGACTCGATTCTTTTTTTATTTAAAAATTGATATTGAATTGCAGTAAATTTTGTATTGCATGCATGTTGACATTGTAATTTAAAACAATAGATTTTTTTTCTTCATTGAAGAAGTTTTTTTGAGTTTTGGCAGCGAAAAAAGAAAGAAAAAATAGTCTATTAATGAAAAATGAAAAAGATCAAGGTCTTTGTAAAATGTTGTATACTTTAAAATATTTGCAAAATAAAAATGAATTTATTTAAAATTACTTTTAATTTATAATTTTCATTTCATTTTCAATTGTTGGCATATGTTTATGTACGCAGAGTTAGTAATACTTCTTTGGCTTTAAGCCAAAATATAAATTAATATTACAGTAAATGCTCGTGATTTCTTACAAACAAATTTGCCGAGAAGTTAGTAATAGTTAAATTAATTTTTGTTATTTATTCAAAAGACCGACCTTGACCGATTGTTTACATGCAAAAAACTAAAAGTCTATAATTACTTCGTTAAAATATAACTTGACATTTTCTGCTTAGTTACACAATTTTTTAGTTCAACTTAAAATATTTTGAAGTGCTCTGAATGTAATGGAATTTAATTTGTATGAGGGCGGGTCAATAAGTCTGTGAAGTTTTAAATTTCCTGTCGTGTAACTTAAAGCGCAACACTACTTCTGTCAACAGGCATCTGTCAGTTGACTGCTGTCAAAATATGAACAGGCTGCGTCATTAAGTTTGTATTTGATAGACATTGATAGCAACTAACTAGTAATTTAAGGAGGAAATGAACAAAAAATGAGTTTCGTGTGCTCATTAAGCATTATATTTTTTGTAGAAAAAACCATTACTCAAAACAAGGCTAAGCTTGGTAAATACTATGGGAACTTTGCCCCATCAATTTTAATGGTCAGTGATAAGATTTAGCCCCAACTGACTATTTCTTGATAAGATTTAGCCCCGACTGACTATTTCTTGTTTCCAAACTTCAAGAAACAACTCGGCGGAAAGAGATTTGACTCCAACGATGAAATCATCTCTTATTTTTTGGTAGGAATAAAAAAATTGGAGAAACGTTGAACAAAGTTTATAAAGCTCAAAGGACACTATGCTGAAAAATAAAATTATTTTTTTTTATCAAAAATCTCCCTGCGGGAAAAGGACATATCCCAAGACACGTCACATGACCGGTTCATTGTGATAGAGACCGGTCACGGGAGCGATCACTTTAACATGGGCTTGTCCTAGGAGGGGGTCAATTGCCTTCTGTGACATGTCACAGGACTGGTCTAAAAGGACAAGTCGTGACTTTTAAACCGGTCACGTGATAGGTACTTTAGGAACCGATGCTTTTTTCACCTATCTCGTGATATGTTTTCTTGGAACCGGTTTAGTTTTCACCTATCCCGGGACAGGTCCCAATTTCCAATTGACCCCTTTTTTCATTTAAAAAGTCACGGTCTTGTTGACCCACCCTCGTATTTCACCTTTTGGTACGTACTTTGATAATTATGCACTTTCTGTTTTGCTGCCATATTGATGCCTTAACATACGGATGTGGCATGTAGCAAAACTTAACTTTTCAGGAGACCGTTATAAATGTGTAATATCAAATATCTTCCAAATGGATTCTTCACAGTTTTGGATTGTTTATATATCTAAATCTTTTGTTTCCATTAGCCTAAGTCAAATTTACCATGATTATAATTAAAAATGCGTTATTAGCCTTTTCGCTTCAGAATACATTTGTCGTATATTAAATTTTGTCTTAAAATTTTATTTTCATTAAATATACGATAAAAGGCCTACTGGAAATATGTATGTTATATAATTTAATAAAGAAAAATTTGCGAAATTTCTTAGGTAAATCTTAAGGAAACTTTTTATGAAAATCAATGCACAATTAATAAAAAAACACATAATTAGAGGAAATTATTACAACAACAAAATTCTTTATTCAACGATAAATAAAATTAAAAACAAATAGTCCAAATAGGCGTTAGTTGGAAATGGGGACCTGTCCCGTGATAGGAGAAAACTGGATCGGTTCAGAAAATATCACTAGATAGGTGAAAAGAGGACAGGTTCCTAAGTGACTGGTTTAAGAGTCATGACATGTTCTTTTTTACCAGTCCTGTGACATATCACAGAGGCCAATTGACCTCTCCTAGGGCAAGCCCATGTTAAAGTGGCCGGTTCCGTGACCGGTCCCTATCACAATAAACCGGACAACTGACGTGCCCTGGAATAGGTCTTTTTCCCGCAGACAATAATATATATTATCCATGTATCTTTGAATAATTCTTTATAAGTTTTTTGGGTTCTAATATTGATAATTTTATTTGAAAGAAGTTATCGGTTATATCAATTATTATGTTTTGCAAATTTTTTTAAGCAATTTTATAAATCAATTCTTCTTTATAATGCGCCAATTATAATTTAAGGATTATTTTTTAATTACTTCATAGACGTGCCAATACCGTTTGACTTACTGTTAAATTTTTTAAATGACGCTCAATAAAACTTTCTATACAGTACACTCCCTGATTACGTACGTGCTCTGATTCCGAAAATTTTTTTAACTGTTGGTATATCAATTCCGCACTTTCAACAACGCACTAATGCCACAGTACTTTAATTTTTTTCGTATAATGAAGACATTTTCCAGATGATAGCATGTTATATATTTTGCTTTTCATTTTTATAATTTTAACCTTTTCGAAAAAAGTGAATTTCGAGTACTCATTAAACATTATTTTTTGGGAAAAAACCGCCAATCAAACCAAGTAAAAGCTTGATAAATACTATGGGCACTCTGCACCATCGATATTAATGGTAAAAAAAAAAATTTTAAAAATTCACGATATGGTGTTGGTCGATCGGAGATTGAATGTGCGATAAATTGTGAAAGACATCGGCATCTCACATGGCTCAGTGGTTCCAATTTTGAACGATCACTTGGGTATGAGAAAGCTTTCCGCAAGATGGCTGCCGCGTTTGCTCACAAGTTTCCGGATAAAGCCCCAAGTGACTATTTCCTATTTCCTAAAGAAATGGCTCGGTGGAAAGAGATTTAGCTCCAACGATTAAATTCAAACAAATGCCTATTTTATGACGGAACTTGCTCAAAATTTGACAGTAGTTTATTAACAGGTGGTACTTGATTGGAGCAGTGTTGCATTTCATATAACTATGAGGGAAGTTCGAAAAGTCACGGACTTATTGATCCGTCCTCTACTACCGCTTAAACTTGTATCCACATCGAAACTATAAGAACTTAGTTTCTCATTTGAAGTCTCTAACGGCTGTTAAAAAAGACAGCATACAATATTGAAGAAAGGATCCAAGAATTTGTCTTCTGACGTTTATTTCTATTTCGTGTTTTTGATTTGTTCCACATAAATAGTATAAATGAATGCAACCGGAATTGTATGACATACAACAACTGTATTTTATATGTATTTTTATCAAAATACATACTCAAGACGATTATAATTTGTGACTTACGATAAAATGTATGCTGAATATCTGGGAAAGTATAAGGTTTGAGGAGAAACTTATAATACCATTAGAAATACTGTGCGAAGTTTGTTGTGGATGTATAATAACACTAGTCAACACAAGTCTTGTTTTCTTAACCTTTTCTATGTCCCTGACTTTAAATAAAATACTGTGAGATTGCTACATAAAAGCTTTAATTTTTGAAATATACTGTTTAATTATTTTGACAAAAAAAAAAAAAAAAAGAAAATGAATACATTATGTTAACAAAATTTCATTTGAACACTATCAAATATTCTTTTATAAGATCTCCTTGAATGAACGACTTAAGATAGATCTCGTTGCAGAAGTCTGCCGTCATATGTGAGTCCCACCGCCGCTGATATTGCTCTTCCATTGTCCGAAAATCCTGATCGAATCTTTCACCCTGCTCCTCACTAAAATCACCCAGATTTTGTGGAAATTGGTCTAAATTCGAGTGCAGGAAGAGGATTTTTATGCTCATGTTACACCCTAGTTCCTGCAGGTTCGAAAGCATGGACTCAACAAGCTTGACGTGGTCATCAGAAATATTTTTGAAAATTACTCATAACCAAAACAAATGAATTCCAAGCTTTGGATTCAACTTCAGTCATTGATTTGACAAAATCAGGATCTTTCACGAGTTGCCTTATCTGTGGGCCATCAAAAATAACAGCTTTGAATTTTTCCGTACTTAGTCCTGAAAACTAGCGGGAAAGAAAAAAACTGTTTCATTATGCTGAGTTTAAAATGAAGTGGTGGAAGTATGATGCGGTCACGGCTAACAAAAGGCATGTTTATAACATTATTTAACAACTTTTAGCTCTTCCCGCACTGGCCAGGACTGTCCCAGAGACTCATTAAACAGGGTAACTTTGTGTATCCTCTTTTGTTGACCCAAAAAAAAGTTAACCATTTTCAAATCAAGATAAATGACCTATTTGTGATCTTAATACTTATGCCCACATTTCGCAAAAAGAAACGCCTCACTCCCATAATTTTTCAACAAATATAAATTTTTTAAATCACTTGAATAAAGTAGGTGATTGCTCGTCAACCCCTTTTCCAATGGGAGAATTTTGGATCCTACTTGGAACGGCATTAGGTTACTAACAGGGTTCCTCACCGGACACTTCGGATTGAACTACCATTTGTGGAAGATGAATCTGTTGGAATCGCCACTGAGTCGGCTATGTCTTGAGGGAGACAAAACAACCATCCACATTGTGTGAGTGTGTTATTTTGCATAGAAACAGAAGGAAAATTTACAATAAGGAATTTTTCGGTCCAGAGGATATTAAGAACTCTTCTCCATCTTCTATATAAAAGTTTATTGAAAATATTATACAGAATTTAGCTTAGATCCATATGGGTCGCAGTGCCGGCCATGGGGCCAAATCTAGACTTAATAATAATTGAATAGTTTTTAAGGCTTTAATTCATTCGTAATTTTTCAAATATAATCACATGCACATGTGTGTTTGTTTGTGAATTAGGTAGTAAGACTCAGTAGTTCTTAAACCAAAGCAAAATAAATTTTTTTAATCGGATGAACATAAAAATTTGTGTCGCCATTTTGAAAATTAAACATTAAAATCACCTGAAAACTCTCTGAGGCACAATTTCAGCTGTGACTACGCGTTAAGCAAACACTACAAGTTTTGGGTAGCTTTGGCGGTTTTATATCAAACCATATAAACCAAAACAGTATAAAGCATTAAACCGTTTCTTCTCATAGTATAACTTAAATATTTCGAACCATTTTTGAAAATTCTAGGCCTTATTGTGGCGCTTTTCTTATTTTACTATATTTAAATTCGTAAAGTATGTAAGAAATAAAATATAAAAGTATAGTTGTCCAATGAAATGTTTAAGGAATATGATACAAAATTAATGATTACTTAAATTCGTGTAATATTTTTTATAGAGCTTAAGATCTTTTATTTATAAAAAATTAGTTATAAATATTTATTTATCCCAATATTTCGTCACCACATTGAGTGACTTCTTCAGGGGAAATTGTTTTTTATAATTCAATTATAAAAAACAATTTCCTTTTGAGAAGTCACGAAATATTGGAATAAATAATTATTTATAATTAATTTTTTTATAAATAAAAGATCTCTAGTTCAATAAAAAATATTACACAAGTCAAGAAGATCGAAGAAAGCTGAAAGAATTATCGTTACTTAAATTCTTTAAACTCTCTATATTCTTTACATATGTGAAATGATGATCACAGTACAAAGTCAAATACGGGATTGATTAATTTTACTCAGATTGTCTGTTATCCTTCCTAGCAGTTTGGTATTCAAAATAGGTTTAGCGATAGAAAAGTTATGAATGAAAATGTGAAGTTATATTATGTTATTTTTTCCACCATAATTTTTTTTTAATACCATGTTTTTAACCTCAAACAATTTTATTTTTTACAACAAAAATTGTTTTTAGTCCAAAAACGATTTTCACCTCGACAATGTTTTCTGAACTTCAATTATATTTTAGTTTATATATATCAAAAAAATTATATTTTATCTTTTTTATCTGTATAAAAAAAATTCGAAAGCCGAATTTAATGTGTTTACTTATTATAAATTCATACTACAATGAATACTTTTTATCATCATAGGGTATTAAATACAATTGATTGTCGTTTTCTTTGATCTACAAAAATAAATATTTCTAAAAATGCTTATGGAAAATACGAACAATTATTTTTACACCTATTTAAAAACGCCCACTACTACCGTTTTCATAAATGAATGATAGATAGCAGCAGTGGTTGTGTAAAAATGAAAGACAGGTAAAAATATTATATGGAACATCAAATGAAAACATTCGTTCTATTCAGGATGTACACCAGGGATGGACATTTAAATGTAATTTAAAATATACTGTATACAGTAACACCATATTATGATAAACTCAGAGCGACGAGAATAGTAAGTTCGTTATAAGCAATGTTCATATAACCCGTGGTAAAATTTGTTTAACAAACTTTAATTATCCACAAAATATTCAAAGTTTCTAAAAACAATTCCAAAACTTGTGCAAATTCTTTAATTCGAATTCTTAAACAAACTATTTGAGGTACATTTAAGCAAAAATTTCAGATTGTTCAGTTTAAAACCTCTGAGAATTTCTAATTGAAAATGCAAAACTATGTGAAATTTTGTTTTCCGAAATGTCAGATTTTGAGTATTATTTCAAAAATGAATTTTTCCATCCCTGATATATACACAAAACATAAAAGATACGACGTGTATAAAACAAAAAATACTAAAAACGGAAAACCAGCAATTTTTCTCTCTATTCAGACTGACTTGACTGTCGGAGTAACTAAACTGACCTTGACAATGATAATAGATTTTATATGATGTTTTTTTACCTTTAAAAATAAAACGCGTGGCCAAATGAACACATAATACATTTATAAACGTGGGAGTAAAAATAAATTATTTATAAATAAATTGCGTATAATTTGTTATTAAACAAAATTAAATGTGTGTGTACAAGGTGATACGATATATTGATTTTGTGGTTTTGCACAAAAAATCTTGGATTTAATTACACTAAAATATTATTTCGAAGTATTACAGACTGTACAATAAATTGCAACATACCGTTAGGGTATGGATACCTCGCAATATTGCACAATATATAAAACACATTATAAAATATATTGGAATTATTTTTGGGGTTACGACCAAAAATTTTTAGGTCCATAATTCCCAAATCGGAAATGGGGATAATTGCTATCGGTGCTAACACACACTAAAATTATTCCTAAAATTTTTGCATTTTTTTTTCTCAATTGTGAAAGAGTTACAAAAATTTATTATTTCTTTACAAAAAATAAACGTTTTTGGCAGAAGAAAATTTAATTGAAAATAAAATTACGGAATTTACCGGCAAAAAGCAAAATTTGATACAGTTGATTCAAAAACAATAAAAAACAAATGCAAAACTAATTGAATTGGGGCAAATATGACAAAGCCAAATTATAAAAATACAGCCAATTTTTTCTTTTGCACACTATTTTCGAATCATCAACAAATGTTGCCGATTATCGATTTATTTAAATTAATCACTGAAACAAACTTGATTAAACTTAACTTCAAATTAAAAAGACAAGTTTTTTAGGCTTACAACTTATATTGTTATATTATCCTAAATAACGCTAATAAAAGTTTTGAATAGATCTCCTAACACCAAATCTAAAGTCAAAAAATGTCTATCTAATCGCATTGAGATCGATTTTTTTTATTTTGTATGGATTTGAATTCCAAATAAAATTCCCTTTTATTTAAATAAAATTATCAGAAGGGGCTTGAAATTTATAAATTTGTAAATATTTTTGCCGGATTAGAATCCAGTTTATGTTAATTTATCTAAAGTTTAACAAATTTTCTTAATGTTATAAAAACAGATTGTACATAAATGAATTTACAGACACAACGTAAATTCATGCCGGAATCATTTTAAGTTTGTTTTTGGCCCCTAATTGGAAACTCGTATATTTATTTATTTTTTTTTTGGATTTGTTATCAAAGTCCTTAAATTTTCTATACTAAAGCAAGACAATTTGATAAATAAATCTAGGGGTATCTTAAAAATATTTGGAAAATAGATAAAAATTTTTGAAATAAAGAAAGCGACACATTTCAAAAGATTGATTTGATAGAGCTTTTTTGATTTAAAATTCGTACTTAGGAGGCCAAAGTATTTTGCAAAAGTTTATAAGTGTGTACAGAAACCTTGTTTTCTACTAGTGTAATCAAAAATATTAATTCAAAATAAGATTCAAAAATTGTTTAATTTATAAAACTTTAAAAGTATTTTGTGGCGCATTCTTAAGCAAATTTTAAAGCTTAAATAGCAATAGTAAAGAAGGAAATTTTCTAGATCTTATCGGGGTCCTTAAAATACACTTTAACATTTCCCATTGCAAATCCATAAAAAATATGAAATATTTTAAGATACTTCTCCAAAATATTAATCGATAAAGTATTTTTTCCCATGATAAGAAATTAAAACAAGACAGGCCCACAATTATAACATAAACTTAGATCTTAGTAGAAAGCTATGCAAAATAAAAATCGATTTTTGTTGAGTAGTGTAGTTAAAATTTATTATTTTTTTAACAGTTTTTCACAAGATGATGCCATATGTTGTAAATTTCCCTATGCTTAATGCCATGAAAACATGCATAACTGACTGAAATTTGAGTCTTGAAGACAATAACAGCAGCACTTTTTTGGGGACAATTCAGCAGGTTATGACATAAATCATCGACGTAATAAAGACATGTCTGCACTTTTTATTAAATGACACTGACAAACTGCCTATTTGTCAGTATAACGAGTAGTATTTTGAAATTGGCTCTAACTGCCTGTTTGTCAGCATCACAAGATTATATTTATTTTATTAATTCATTCGCGTTGACTTACTTTGACTAAATTTGAAATTTAAAGACATATTTGAAAGGAACATTCAAATAATATTAATATAATTTGAATAAAGAATCAAATAAAAATTGAATACCCAGCAAAACTTTGGTAATGGGTGCGATATTCTCATCCGTTACCTTGTAATGATAGCTCGTTAACTTTTTCATTATTTGCAAGCATAAAGTAATAAGTTACTGATTATTGATTACGTAATATAGTATGATTTATAAATGTAAAGTAATAATTGAAATATTTTTGAAAATCTATTTGGATACATAACTTTGTGTTTTTTGTAAGCAAAAGCGTAATGTATGTTTGTTTTGACAAAAATAGCAAAATAACGAAGCGCAACAACTCATTTAAGTTTAAAGCAATCAAATACTATATGCGTCGATAGCTCAGAGGGTAGAGTTCTTGGCTGGCAACCAGAGTTCCCCGGTTCGATTCCCATCATGACCACATTATTTTTTATAACGTTTAAAATATTTGTAATCATTTTTTTAAAAAAAATTCCTCATTTTTAAAAATATTTTTTTAGACAGACCATATAAGTAACCCCTTATATTATCACCTCTAAAGTAATGGGTATATACATTACTTTGAGGCTCATCGCCTGTAATATTCATCAGTGAAGTAAGGTGTAAAGTAATCCATGAGCCCTACGGCTGTACATTACTTTACACATTATTTGGTAATGTGTGGTTTTGCTGGGTACTTCAATTTGAAAAATGGAAAATATGTATGTTGTCATTTTATAAAAATATTTGTACTGATATGGTTTAGGTAAACGCATAAGGCGATAAACTACCAAACAGACGACTTTTGGTGAGTGTAATACAAAAAAAACTTAGCTTTTTAATAGAAGAAAAGTAATTATAAATAAAATAAAGAATAATACGTAAATTTGTACAGAAAATAGGAGAGGATAAAATTTATTTTTATGTGGCGATGACAGCTTTCTAATCTATACTGGTATAGTGACGACTACCGAAAGATAAGTCATCATTTATTGAAAATATCAGCAGGTGTTATAAGTACTCATATTTTATACTGGAGTGGATCAGCAATTCAGCAGAGACAGTGACATATCACCAGGCTGTATTAAAGATGTCTTTACGACTTTTCCACTTAAAATAGTTTGTGAGTTAAAATAACAGAAAATTCCATTTACAAAAAATGATATTTTATTTAAAACTGATCTACTTAATTTTCATTTAAAAAAAATTGTTTTTGTTATTTATTTTTAAATGTTGTTTCAACAACTGACATATTCGTAAGAAACAAATGATTTAATCAGTTAAAATAAATGTTAAAATTTTACCTACAAATTCCTTAAACATAAATGATTTAATCATTTATTTGAAATTTTTTCCGATTTGGTATATTTTTTAATCTACAAAATGTATGAATGTCTATAGACACTTTTTGTGTGAAGTTGTTTGTGTTTATGAAGTCGTTGTGATTTGAATTGAAATAATTCAGTATATAAACAATTTAAATAAAAAACAAATTGGAATTTTTCGAAACAGACTTGCTGTCTGTTTCAAAAATTGTAATTTGTAATAACTGTTACGGCCACAAATAATCCACAAATTACTGTTTTGTGGGTAAAATTTTATTAAATTTCAAACAAATGAAAACATAAAAAAGAAAATGAAAAAATTTGTAATATAACATAGAAATTTTTGAAAAATAAATGTAAGTTCCTTTATTTTTAAATGAAACGGAAAACTATCAAACTACAAACAGTTACCTACATAATATTCTGAGTGTAGTTATAAAATAGGATTTTTCGAAAAATATGGTTATGAAAGTGAATTTCTCTGTAAGGGAAATCTAATTTAAATCTAGTTAAATCCAAATTTCGGGTATAATATAAATGCAATCTTATGTTAGTGTTCCAGTGTAGGGTACAGTGTATGTTGCAGTGTAGGGTACATGCGTAAGCAAAATTGCCAACTAATACGTGTTTATCTATTTTTATTCTATTGTCAACTTTGCGACAATTCTAAGGTTATCTTGGTATTTCTTTTCGAATGCAAAAAAAAAAAAAAGAAAAGAATATCAATCACAAAAAAGCTCACTGGCGACTTGAAAATATGAGAAATTTATAAAGAGTGATTAAAAACCAGACAATAGTTATGACATCAATTTTTAAATTACTAATTGGATTAGTTAAGGTATTATTTATAAATGCAAAATCATAATTACCTTAATTTAAATATTTAATGATGAACAAATTTATAATTGGCACAAATTAATTCTTTTGACTATTTGAAAACGAACTATTATTTTTTTAATACAAGTATATTTAAAGTTAAAACAATTAAAATTCAAAAATCATTAACACTTGATAAAATATAACGATTTATTTTTTTGTTATAATTTTAAATCTTTCTTCTCATTTCTTTTTTTATAATTATTTATTTAATTTTTTCTTTTAAGATTTATTGTTGTTTTTTTGTATTTATATTACGAAAATTCATATAAACAACAATTGAAAAATAAAGAAAAACAAATATAATATGTTGTTGTATATTGTCGTCGTTGTTGTTATACTAAAAACAACAAAACTAAAAATATATTTAAACAGACATCGCGAACATTACAACCGACCGATTTATACAATAAGATTTTCACGACTAACAAGATTGTAAAGTTTTGTTTTAATATGTTGCTGGATTTTTTTTTGCTTTTTATCACTTCTGCTGGCAGCATTTTATAGTCTTTTTTATATGTATTTATTCTTCGTTGCTATAACACAGTGTTGCCACTTCTTCTGTTATTACACAAATTGTGTAAAGTTCTGATTTTGCTGGTGTAGTCCATGTGTAATTGCAAACATGTGCAAGTTATGTGTAATTTTTATACCGAATATAGACAACGCTTTTATTGATAAATTTCAGATTATGAGGACTTTTTTCTATAAGAAACCTTAGGATTTTGAGTACTGTTTTGTTTAAAAATCCTTGAACTTTTTGTTGCAAAAATCTGCACATTTTGAGACATTGATCCATTTGAAAAATCTTCAAATTCTAAGGACGTTTTCTTCAAAAACCGCTTATGTCTTATGGTCTGTTATCTATAGAATTATTACTATAAGTGTGTACTTTTTAGCGTAAAAAATCTTTTATGTTTTAAGAATTTTTTGTAAACATAAAACCCGCTTTATTTTTAAGAAGTTTTTTTGAAACCACGTTAATTCTAAAAACCTTTTCATAAGGAAAAATTCCAGAATTTAAAAAGTTTTAAATTTTTACGTGTTAAATGGAAATTTTAGTGTAATTTTTAGAACCATTATGCGTAATTTTGAATTTGTGTTATGGCAACAATGCTTTAGCAATTGGTGTTTTTTCCAGTGTGTTGAGGGTTGTTTTTTGATATCATTGGTGAGATTTTTTTTTATAAACATGTTGCTGGTTATTGCATAAAAACATGTATATAGTAAGTTAAGATACATTTTTGAATAAAATTTACAAAATCTCATTGGAAGTTTGTCTTTATTATCCATTAACTCTGTTATTGACTCTTAGTACGAATTTTGCCTTAAATTTTACATGAATAAGAAATTTTCAAACTGCTTAAGTAGAATTTGAGTAAAAAATTGTACTTAGTATTAGTGGTGACTATAAAACGGGCCGCTAGGACTGTTATCTAATCAAATAGTAATTAGTATTAAATATTAACCACAGATACTTTTATATAAATTAGACATTCATAAATTACTAAGCCTAGGTGATCTAGAAAATATAAGGGAGTTCTTACATTTCTAGAATCGTGGTTTTATTTCTAGGAAATTATCTTACAGAAGAGGCCATCCTCAGGTTTCCTACTTAGTATTTATCACTATGTACGAGAGCAGTTCGAATTGTTCTTTGCCTTACAATAAAAAACAAAAGTTAGATTTTTTAAATTATGTTTATTTTTTAATATAATCTCCTGAAACATAAATACACTTAGTCTAACGCTTTTCCAGCTATTCTATCCCTTGATTAAAATAATTGCCCTGAATCACTGCAAAATGAGCGTTTACAGTTGCTATTGCATTCAAGGGAAAAAGCTTGCTAGCAAGGAATGTTTTTAAATTTAGGAACAGATACAAGTTACAGGGAGCGAAATCAGAAGTATAAAGTGGGTGATCAAGCAATTCCTTAATTTTTGCCATTGTTAAAACACTCTTGTGTACTAGTGGATTGTCTTGATGAACAATAACACGGTGCTACACTGAAAAAGAACTTGCGAAATGATCTAGTGTAGGTTGTAGGTCTAGCTGAGTGTATTATATAACCGGTTTTATAAGTTGCAATATACCCTCAAAATTTCGAAATATGGGGAGAAGAGTATTTTTTTTTTTTGGACTGGCGCACCTAAACTTTTCTAACTCAGTCATTTCTTAACAGATTTCAAAACGGTCAACGGCCGTTAAAGCCAATTTTAATTGGGATTTAAAGGCGATTAGTTAACAAAAATTAAAAAAAAAAATAAATAGTTTAAGGAATTCTTATATCTCTTGAATAGAAAAAGTACTATAACATTGTCATTTTTTAACCGATTTACTCAGAAGGACACTGAGCACGTTCATATCTATTTAATTCCGTTGACCGTTTCGAAATCCGTTGAAAAATTACTGAGTTAGAAAAGCTTAAGTGCGCCAGTCGAAAAAAATACTCTTTTCCGCATATCTCGAAATTTTGAGGGTATATTGCAACTTATAAAACCGGTTATATAATACACTCAGCTAGACCTACAACCTACACCAGGTCATTTTACAATTTCCTTCAATTTTTTTTTTTGTAGCACCGTGAAATTTGTTTGTATTGTAAAACCGTTCGTTTTTCTAAAATTTTCAGACTCAATTGATCCAAAGGATTACAACAACATTCTCCATTTATTGTTTTACCCTTTTGAAGAGAGTCGATCTTAGATCTTATAATATATTTGTAATCCTAGAAAACCTTTGCCATAACATTACCAGCGGATTGAAATGATTTTGCCTTTGATGCACTTCCAGCAGCTTAAGTCCATTGTTTTGATTGTTGTATTGTCTCTGGTGTGTAGTGAAAGTTCCATGTTTCATCAACAGTTATGAAACGACACTTAAGCAAGCTTGAGAAATTTTCATTTAAATGCGTTTGTGATTAACTGTTTGCTGCACCAATTTTGCAGAAAGCTCTTTCATCTGTTATTCTTGATGCAATATAAAATGGAATCGATCATTTAAGATGCCTGTGGCATTACCTAATTCACGAACTTTCACTCGTCGATTCTCTAGTACTATATCATGTGCTTTAGCTATGATTTCTGCTGTTGTTGCATTTTTTGGACGCCCATATCGTGGTTCATCTTCAATACTTGTACGAACAAGTTTAAATTCAGCAACCCACTTTTTTAAATTAAGGAGCTTTTTCACTTAACACATTCACCATATCATTATGAATTTATTTTTCTGATAAACATTACTTTTGTAAATATTTAATGACACCACCATTTTCCAAATTTTTCCCTTATAAGAGAAACATCCCTTTTGAACAGCTGTTATTATACGAAAGAGTTGTCAAATAAAAAAAAAAAAAAATTAACATTTATTCATATGGCAGATGGAAGTATCAGGCAAAGAACATTTGAAACACCCCCCGTATATGAACAATTCCTAAAAATTTTTAATATTTGGAGTAAAAAGGTGTTTTGTATGTTGCCGGAACATTAAAGGTATTTTTTATATAATAATCATTTTTGTTTGCGTGAATTATTTTATGTTGTAAAATATAATGCATTCTGATTTTTGGGTTGCATTTTATGCTCAATATTATTATAAATTTGATTAACCGCTTCAAGCGCTAAATCAAGAATGTGTGGACAGTTTTAGACCAAATATTCAGATTCAGCACACTCAAATAAATTAGTAACCACATACATTACCAAATTTTATTGCTAAAAATGATTTGTATGTATAATAAACACACAGAAAACAGATTCGTTGTGGCAACCAAATCTGTTGACAACCGAATTTTAGTAGTTACCAATACTATCACATTATTCTTTTGTAGGTATTAATAAAATTTGGTTTGCATATCAAAATGATTAGTTACACATGCCCATCCAGTAAAATCTATTTGATTCGCCCGATCGCATTTATTAGCTTCAACAGAATTTCCAACTCCAACCAAATTTAAAAAAAAGAAGTACTCTGACATTTTTATTTTTTATTTATTTAAAAAAAAAACTTGCAAGAGCTTTGATTTTGTATAAAAAGTTGCTACAAAATAAACCCAGATGACTCCAATGTTTGAAAATGTGTGTTCTTAAGACTTCTTCATGGGAGCCACACAACACTCAAATATTTAATCTATTGTATCTTAATATCAGTCTTGAGGTTTGTCTAATATTCTCTAAATTCAATAATTTGGATAACGATTTTGCACCTATCAATAAGATAATTCAGAAGAAAAGTCTTTAAATCCATAATTATACAATAAAAATTATTTATTTCACCTCATATTTGTCGCATTATATTTCCTTAATATTTAATCAAAATATATTTCACAAATTTTTATTTTCTTAAATTTTTATCCATTTTTATTTGTTATGATTTTATTGAATTTTTGAAAAAATGATAAATTATTTCTTTTTATTTTTATATTTGGCAATAGAATAGTTTTATTAACCGATATATCTGTTTTAAATACTAAAATTGTTAGCCTTTTCAATTTTTTGAGATTCGAGAAAGTTAATTGGTTGTAAATTTGGTTTTAAACTCTATTTAACTGGGAATTAACTACTAGTGGATGCACTAAAATGAATGTTACAAGATTAACTTTTCAGTCTAAATGCAAAATTATGTTTAATGTTTTATTATATAAAGGGCTGTAAATTTCCTGAACAAAAAAGTGCAAAAATTGTATTACTGAATTCTCTCAAAATAAAATAATCTTAAAAAATAAAAAGCCAGTTTTTTATGGTTTACTACTTCAGTATAATCTTCATCATAAAAGTATACGGTTGCTTTGATGATAACGGCTACGTCATATGCATGCACACTTATTCTCGCAGCTCCGCCCTTTAAGAAGTTCATTTACAACAAATTCCGGCAGATATTATTCTGCAACTCAAGAGGCTACATATCATATTCCCAACCTGCAACGTTGCTCTTGTTCTTGCCACACTATTTTATATTGCATCCGTATAACATTATTGAAAGCGCCAGCAATATCAAGGAAGACTCCCAAAGCAAATTTCGTAAAATGAAGAGCAATACAATTGAATAAAACGCCATCTCAATAGATTTGTGCCAAGAAAAATCGCCTTTGTGCTGTCCTCAACATGGAAGTCCAAGATTATCTTTAATGTCTTCAGGGAAATATAAGTCAGGCTGAGAGGTTTATAATCTTTGGGATACAAAAAGTTGCTTTTACGATACTTGATTTTGTTAAAAATAAAACATTTGCTGTTCTTCAAGATATAGGCATATTATTTTGCCTCTGACAAGCCCTAAAGATTTCAACCAGCCGTGGTATCAGCAAATCTTGAAAATTTAAAGAGCTTAGAGAGGTTGCGTCTTTCACAGACCAACTTCCAATTCCACTTCTTGTACTTATGCCTATTTCATGTGGGCGGACATAATGCCCCATAAGAACTTACAACATTTGCCACCTACCGTACTTCTCTATCCATAAACGCCGCCTATTCCGTCCAGTTACAACAGATATATTTAACTGAATTTGAATAAGTTTTTATTTTAAAACTACTCAAAGTTTTTATTTTATGCATAAGTTTTAAAAAGTACGATATTTTCTTAATTTTTTTAATATATTACCCGCTTTGTTAAAATAAAACTTGGGAGCTGATCAATAATGATAGGATACTTATTTTTTATATTCCATTTTTCTAAAAATACTTGCTTAAAAAGTATTTTTTGGAACTCTTCGCGGAACACTTGAGTCAAAATAAATTTTATTGTAAAAATAGAATATGTTTGGATCCAGAAAAACAAAAAAATTTGATTTGCGAAAAATTCGGCTACCAGCTGTTCGGCGTTCTAATTTTGTTATCAAATACACCACCTAATTTTATGAAAGTAATTAAACACCGAACCCCAATTCCTAATAAGGCGCCCTAAAATGACATCATTCATTAATTTTCTTTTCTTTTCGATGTAATAAATTTAATTTCAAAACAATTGATATCAACACAAAAGACTGCATCAAATCAATACATCCTGACAGGTTCAGTTTGCTACGGCCCACCAACTGGGTTTGCAACCACCACAAAAGATTTCTGAACAAACAAAAACTACAGAAATTCCTATAATAATAGATTGAAAAAACCCACAATAAAATGCAGACATGTCAAAAATGTAAAGTGATTTAAAAATACCCACGTATAGCAACCATGTCAAGGAAAGGTCAGTGTGAAGTTTAAACAAAAGGATGATGAATAAGAAAATGCAGTAAAACAAGAAATATGGGCTAACAACAATTTAACGCCTTTTTGCACGTTTATGTGTAACCTACGTGATCATAATAAAGTGATGCATGTCCCCTGATGATTTTTCCCATTATATTGAATTGTTAATTTATGGTATCTGTGAAAGCAATTGGAATTACCGAATTTATATTAATGTGCTAAAATTTGTATCCATTTCACACACTATTTGGTAAATTTAATAATTTTTAGATAACTTTTTTTTGATTTTTAAAAAATGTTAAATTTATGATTCCAGTACTATTTTAGGAAATTATTAGCCAGAAAATCAAACATCTATGTATGACTGTAATTCAACAACATAATGTTTTCCTACAGACCATGTCTTTTAATGAAAAGTGCTTCTTATCTATTGAAATTCTATGTAATACATATTCGTAACTGTCATAATTGTAAATACATTAATGTAATAATGGCCATACACAACCCCCAATTAGAACTTGTAATATTAACCCTAGGATGTCTGACTGCCTGGGCAGTGGTAAGTGACTCTACTGGACCTGGCGAGGCCCTTACAATTTTTTCCCCTTTTAAGCTTTTAATTGATTGCTGGGATGTGTAGTGTGTAGAAGTCTTGTACCACACTAATTGTTAATGCGTGGCCTTAAAAATATTTTTTTTTTAATTAAAAGTTAAATTTTAGCTTATTTATTAAATCGTTTATAAAATGTTTATTAATTAGCAATGAGATAGATATTTTTGATAGCTTTTGAGCTTAAAGTTAAATTAGAAAGCAGCAGCGCATTCATGGCATAGACAAACTTTCTTCATAGAGCCATGTTCAAGGCACATGAACTTGATACATTTTTCACACGTCAAAAATGTTTTGTGCCGTTTTTTGTCAGGGTTAAGATTGCACCACGCACAGTCCTTTCGTTGCTTCTTCGCTGGTTGTAAAGATGAGCTTGTTATTGGTTGTTCATTTAATGGTGCCTGCAAATATAACGGTATAATTAGAAATGGATATTATTTTATTCATACTTTTTAAATTACTTGCAACAACATTGAATTTCGCCATAGCTGCACTTATGCCAGGCCAGCGGCTAACATGGCTATTCATAGCCCTATTCTCCATATGGGGAGTAACCAACTCGGTTGCCAAAAGGTTAAGGAACATGCAACGTTTATCTGATTTGCGTGATGGTTGGAAAGAGTCGTACAGAATAAATGACGCAAGACCAGCAATATCTAATATGTTATAAAACATAGCTAGTGGCCAACGGTTTGTACCACGCTTACAAGAGTAGCCACTTAGCATCTGATCCATTGTATCGACTCCAGATTTATTTTCGTTATAATCAAGAATTTGATATGGCTTATTTTTGTTTGAAATGTTGACATTAGATGTCCATTATGATAACCAAACAATGTCTCCTCTACCTGGCGATTTGTGGACTTTTTGAACTCCTTCGGCACAAAGCGTTTGTTGGAGCGAACAGTGCCTACAATTGCAAGCTTCAATGTACGAAGTTCTTCAGCCAAAACCAAGGAAGTGAAAAAATTGTCGCAATAAATAGTTCGTCCAGTTCCATTGAATTTTTTTGCTAAGGATAACACGACTCGTTTGCCCTGCTGCACATCTCGTAAATCGCCTGCTAATTTGCCTGTATCTCACCTTTCAGTGGATAATTTGTCTTGGCATCGCATATCCACCATACATTTATAACATATCTCGTCGGCTTAGATGGGGTAAAACGCTTGCGTCCTCGGTATGGAAACAATTGCTCATCAATAGTGAGATTCGCACAAGGCACATAAGCACGCTGTAAATTAGCATTTAGCATTATCCAGAGATCGTCGATAGCTGCAGATTTGCTCAATGCAGCACGATCTGGTCGCGTGTTTCCATTGTCGAATCGAATATAGCGTAAGAGGAGCTTGATGCGGTTGAGGGACATCGTGTCCTTGTAGATGTCATGATGATATGGTTGCCAAAGCTCTTTAGCTGGGTGCGTATTGGAATTGAACATACCTGCAAACAATAGTAATCCGAAAAACGCGTACATTTCATTCTCATTTGTTGCTGTCCAAACTCTTGTGGTCGAATCCGGATGAGCTATATTCCAATTCCGTGTGATGTCTGATACTTTACGGTTTGTTTCTCGAACAATTACACTCACCATTACCGGAGTAATGAATTTTTTGAATATGTTTATCGGACTGGCAAATTGAGACTGCATTACTGAGGAAGGCCCACTTTTTCCAACAACTGGTACATTGTGTGCATGTGGACGGTATCTTACCGGTGGATTTTTCTCCCACACAACACCATCTTTGGATGCGTAAAATTCGCCAGCTGGCAAATTGGAAGTTACTTCACACACTTCTTCTTCAACAGCTGCTTACTCTTCTTCACAGTCTCTGTCCACTTCATCATTGTTATCAATGTTTAAATGTGCTTCAGCGTCAGATTATATCAGATGGGATATAATCTACATCATCACCATCCTCATATTCAAAAGGAACGTCTTCTTTATCTTCGATGTTCTCACTTGCAAGAAATGCGGCCAGTCGGCTCTCAGTGAGCTGTTGTTGGTCTGTTGTAAGTCTGGAAAATCGCTGCCTCCGATTTAGAACCATGTCGAGGTCTTCCCACACCTCATCACTTATTCCAGACATTTGAAAAAATTGAATTCAATAAACCCGATGAGGACAAGAAACTAAAAAGCCAACCGAAATGATAAATTCTAGAAACCGATACGCAATACACTTGTTTGTACAGCTTTGCCACATGTCCGCAAGAGCTTACACAAACACACATACTCACATTTTTGCAACTTAACGTCAATTAGAAGATCAACTGTGTTGAATGTGGATCAGCTGTCATTAATTTTCCATATGGGCTTCATGAGGCAAGTAGGTACACTTACCACATTTTTACATAAACAGACAAGGTTGTTCTACGAAATCAATAGTAACAATATTTTACTGAATTCATTATGTTCAGAAGGCATTAGCGATAGTTGACATAAAATATTTCTTCGCTCAGAGCAAAGGTAAAAACTTGGCCACTACTCAAAATCAAAATGGGCCTCGAAAAGCCCAGTTGAACATCCTAGGGTTAAGTATTACTCAACTCACATAAATGAAATGACTTGATTTCGAAATAATAAATTGATTTGTTAAATAAACAATCAAAAATATCTGAGAAGAAGAAAATTTGAAACCAGACATATAATTTGTATAAATAATAAATGTCTCGTTGCATGTTTACCATAAATTTGAAACAATTAAGAGTGACACATAAAAAATTTTGCGTAATTTTCCTTGCCGCACGTTTCCGATTTAAACTTTCAACATAAAAATCTTTAAGCATCTTCATAAAGTTATCATTATGCCATAATTTAAATGGCGCAACTTTTTCTATAATAAGAAAATTTCTATATTAAAATTATAAATTTTGCGTGGGCATTCTACGATTTCATTATTGACTCAAAGTGATTTTATGTTGCATCCTTTCTTCTGATTCTTCTTCATAAAAAGTGGTTAGTTATACGTACTTTAAGCTCAAAAAGTTTAAGGAATTTTGCAAATAATTAAATGAATGTTATGAATAGCATAGAATTATTATTACAAATTCATAAGGTTGCAAATTATACTATATGATCATTATTTTAAAAACACATTTGCATGACTATTTTTATAAAAACCATTCAGATAAAATGTTTAACTTTCGCCGAATTCTGTGATATTTTTCAAGTCAAACTATTTGTTCGACTTAAACGTAATTAAGATGGCGTTTTTTATATTTCGTTTTATTTCTAATAATGACCGGAGAAGTTCATAATTTGCTCATTATTTTTCAATTTAAATTATTTTTGTATTTATTTGTTAATGGGTTAAAGTTTTAAATCAATTCACCAATAAATGAGTTACGTGTTCACTTTTATGTTTATTTACATTCGCTTTAATGGGATGGATGTTTTCGTCTTATGTACGACTTAGTGACGTGCGAATGCTAATCTATATGATTATTAAATACCTGGGTATAACCTTCTATCCTTTACATTCGTAATGATTTTGCCTATCAGCGCCAGCAACATCTGAGCACAAGTTATCCCGAATTCTACTGTCTATGAATTGAATTTAAAACCAGAACACAAATTTTACAGTGCAAGTTTCTATATAGAATGTGAAGAGGGTTTATTCTTTTAATGGCTTCGACTCCGTTTCCAAATCCACATCTAGGATACTGGAGAGTTCCCCGATCATTGAAATCATCTTTCCTGGCGACTTTAATGTTAACAACTTTTTCTGGATCGATCATTCGAGCCTCTCAACTCTCTTTTGACGATTACTTGCAGCTATTCGCTGCGGACTACCACTTGCATGAACCAACGCGTTTTTAAGGTGAAGGCCAGAATGCACTCTACCTCGCCATAATTCTCATCCCGATAAATATGAAATGAAAACGCTTGCACCTCTCGCTAATTCGGATTATTGCAGTATTTCCTCATCCTTTTTGTACTCCTTACAGTTACATAGAGTTCTATTTTTAATTATAACAATGCCGCGAAAATGGTTGAACACTAGAGATATAACTTTATTTTGACCAAAAATTTACCACACAGAATAAAATTACAAAATTCTGTTTGTTATATTGACCATCGTCCATAGAACATTTTTGTAAATACAAAAATTATTTTTTATTAAGCCACCAACAATGGAATTTGTAAATACAAAAAACTTTTTGTTATTTTTTTATATGAAAAGTAGCAACAAATATTTCAAACAAAAAATTGTTAGAAATCGAATTTGAATTTTAAAAAATATTTCAAATTACTTTAAATTTTGTGATACTTTTTTCTGTGTATGCACTACACCCTGGAGAATACTGTACTGATAATAAAAATCGATATATTAGGTCAGTTTGAAACAAAAATGTTCCGCACCAAATGCGATTTCTAAAAGCTTATAAGATTTTTTAAATTATTTTTTTTAACAATTTTAAATATAAATAAAAGAAAAGGTGTTGGTCCAGACTTCGAAATATTTTTAAAAAGCGATTTCACTTTTTTTTTAAATATCATTTTAATTTTAAAAATACATATGGGAAATAATCAATGGCAATAAAAACTCAATAAATCACAAGTGAAAAAGTATAAAAGTGATATTCAATTCAATACCTCCCTTGATATTTCCCGGTATTGAGAACAAGAGTAACTAAAATCTAAATAGTGGCATCAAAAAAATTATAATTCACAAACTTTATCGCATTTGGTGCGGAACCTTTTTTAACGCTGCATGGACTATTCAGCCTTGCCAGGCAAACTTTGATATTTGCAACAAATGCCAAAAGTTATAAACCTATTGAACACGTTATATAGCCTGGAATGAAATTATTTATTTTCATTAAACGCATTTCGGATAAACCAATAGATAAATGGTGACTGGAAGGGTGCAGTCAAACAAAAAAGTTACTCTGATGTGCTACGAGAAAAGGCGAGACCTAGATTAGGTTAGGTTGAGCTGGCTGGTCAAAGACCTCGAAAAGTTAGTAGAAAAATTTGTAAACGGTTTTTAATCGCATTTAATCCCATATTTTCATACTAATTTTAAGTAAAAAAATTATTATTTAGCAAATCTTTTTGCTATTTACATTTTATAAACTACAGAATTTTTACAGAATATTTACAAATTTTCGTTGCTAATTTCAGAAATCATTTTACAAATTTTTGGAAACTGATTTGCTAAGATAAGCAAAAAAAAATTACTAATTTTAAAAAGTCGATATTGAAGGAAATGTTATTTCTAATTAAAACTTATACATACAAACTTACAATGTCCTAAAATGTTACATAGGATTAAAAAAGGGATCGAAAGTGAAGATACCGACTCATGTCTGAAAATAGGACATCCACTTAAAATATCACAAAAAAGGGGTTTTTAGTTCTAAAAATCAGCCCTAAAAACAATTAAATTTAACCTTAAAAGTAAAAAAAAAAGATTGACTAAAATATTTTTCAAAAAGGAAATTACCAAATTAAAACAAAATAATAAACTCGTTTATGTTTTAACAATTTTTAAGATTTTTAAGCCTTTGATTTTTTTTTTCATTTTGTATAAAATATTTTTTAAAAAATATAATCAAAATTTTTGATGCTCGATAAAAAAAATTAATCTAAAACTTTATACTAATATTATTAGTATTTAGTAATTTTGTTTTGCTGATTTTAGCAAACAGATTTTAAATTCTACTTTACAAAAAGTCTACTAAAATTTAGTAGCGGCTACTAATTTTTCTACTAATTTCATTGTACTACACGTCAGCTGACATGTGTTGCTAAGATTAGCAAAAAATACCGCTGGGCTCAAATTAGCAGAATTTCCTGTAGTAACAGCAACAGTTGCCATTACAGACTTTTTTTGGTTATATTTTTTAAAAGATGTTTTATACAAAATTAAAAAAAAAAATCAAAGGCTTAAAAATCTTAAAAATTGTTAAAACATAAACGAATTTATCATTTTGTTTTAATTTGGTAATTTCTGTTTTGAAAAATATTATAGTCAATTTTTTTTTTTTACTTTTAAGGTTAAATTTACTTGTTTTTAGGGCTGATTTTTAGAACTAAAAAACCCTTTTTAGTGCTATTTTAAGTGGATGTCCTCTTTTAAGACATGAGTCGGTATCTTCACTTCCGATCCATTTTTTAATCCTATGTAACATTTTAGGGCAATTTAAGTTTGTATGTATAAGTTTAAATTATTAGAAATAACATTTCCTACAATATCGACTTTTTTAAAATTAGTAATTTTTTTTTTTTGCTAATTTTAGCAAATCGGTTTTCAAAAATTTGTAAAATGATTTCTGAAATTAGCAACAAAAATTTGTAGATATTCTGTAAAAATTTTGTAATTTGTAAAATGTAAATAGCAAAAAGTTTTGCTAAATAATAATTTTTTTACTAAACATCAGTACAAAAATAGTAAAGTGGGATTGAAAACCGTTTACAATTTTTTCTACTAACTTTTTTTTCTGAGTGTATGTACATTTTTAGCAGTTCTATCTATAACATATTCAAATTTTGTCAAAATCTGAGAGAAACTCCTAACCGAGTTTTCTTGTACATTCACAATATTATTTCGTTGAAAATAATCTAAAATACAAAATAAAAAATACAATCAAAAAGAGGACTTTTGATTTTCATTATATTCAGCCCATTTTGTTGTTTATTTTCAATCATTGTTTAATAATTGACAAAATTAGTAAAAGCAATCGAAAGTCGCTTAAAATAACCATCACTTTTAACTGACAAAACGTGGAAGAAACGATTTTTGAATTTTTTTATTTTTATGTAATTTTACAAAACACAACACACACAGATGTATATTATTCTAATGTTCTATATGTGTATCTATATTTGAGTAATTTCTTTTAATTTATATTTAAATAATTTTGCTTATAAACAAACTGTTTCGATAACAAAAACAAAAAGGAATTATATGAAATCCTATTATTATAAAAAGAAAATATAAAATTTTACATTAAATAGAAAATATCAACTCCTACTGAATGTCTGTTAATGTTTATAGTTTGTTTTTGAATGACTGATTCAAATAGTTAAAAAATATATTTCTATATATTTCAATTGATTCTTTATTTAAAAACAAACTTAAACATGCTCAATTGGACACTAGTAGGAGTTAGTAACTATTCCAATAAGCTTCTCAAAAATAAAACTCGTTTTTTGAGTTTTTTTAATAAGGCGAGGAACATGCGCAATATAATATCTAATAGGTTTGTGTACCATTTGTACCTATCTTTCTATATGCTCCCTTCGAAATCCTTTTAAACAATTCCACCAAAAAGTCTAAGACATTGCAGCCTTAACCAATTCTGAACGAATTGTTTAATGAATGTCCTCGAAGTTCATCAATCAACTCGTTCTTCATGACTACATTGTGATGCCCATGACAATCTCGTATACATTTACAAATGTATCGTACTGGACTCCCAAGCAAACTCTACACTAGTATGGAAGTCTCGCAAAGTTGCGAGTCTTTCAGTTCAGAGTTTCAGACCTAAAATATATCATACTCTATAAATAAAAATGAGATATTATTCCCCTGAATAATAAAAAAGTTCATAATCGTTGGAATATAGTCCGTACACTGATCGAGTTGTACCTTCAACTTGTCTCCGTAATGATCTTACTTTAGTGTTTGTTCTTCCTTGTATTCTACCCTGTTTTGCTATGTATGTATGTATTCGTAATATATCGACTCTTCAAGAGTATTGAATCAGAAGGACTTGACATTTCTTTATTGCTCTATGCACGAGTTTAGTTGGTTCCTGAATTTTTCAATTAAACAATCTTCCTTTATTCACCGTCCTAAATCCTCTTCTCAAAACGTAAAATTTCATATACTTTTTGAGCTTAGTATATGCATCGCTTGGCTAAATGATCATTGTTTAGGCATTTGAGAACATACCAATGTAACCTAACCAACCAGTGTATCACAAGAACACAACGCATGCTGGTTAGCTGTTGCCTACAATTGGTAAGTCTTGTGAAGTGTCACTAAAGTGTCTAAGAACAACCGTTTCGTTGTTGTTGTTGTTGTTTGCGTTGACTAGTTTAGCTGTTTGCATCTCCTTTAGCTGTGATAATGTCAAAGCAATAAATATGTAAACTATAGAAAATTTATATGCAAATTGAATGCAACATTGAATGTATACATCGTGGCAGGCAGTCAGGCAGGCAGGCATCTATCTCATTTTAGATGTCAAGCAATTCCATGACATGGATGCCATTCTTAAAGGTGATATTTTCTAGCCACTTAAATGCTTCTTCAACTAAAGTTTACATTTTCTGAAAACATCAGCAACGTTTGTTTGACAAAATAGTCACGAACAAAAAATACCTAAGCAGAAGCAGCAAAAACAAAACATGAATAAGTTTAGGAATAGTTAATACTTACAAAATTTGCTGAAAACATCAGCAACGTTTGTTTGACAAAATAGTCACGAACAAAAAATACCTAAGCAGAAGCAGCAAAAACAAAACATGAATAAGTTTAGGAATAGTTAATACTTACAAAATTTGCTGAAAGCTGAAAAATAGATTTCGGGTTTACTTTTCAATTAATTTTATTTTTTTTTTTACTGATTTATCGATATACATTTTACTTGCTTGCTTTTAACTTAAAATTTATGCAAAAGAACTGTGTACTATATTTTTTATGGATATAAAAATAGTTTGATTTCTAAGCAGAATTCATATTTCAAGCTCTATTTTAAGAATATTCAAAAAGCATGTGTACAATTTTTATTATTTATTATAAAGCACTACTATCCGATTCTAAGGATCGTTTGCTGTTTTATATGTATATTCTGTTATTTGAACTTAATTTTAAGAGTTATATAAACTTATAAGTAACAAATATAAGCACTATTTGGAATAGTTTTTAATCATTTTTTTTTTTTTAATTTGATTCAATATTGAAGATTAAGATACCTAATTTTATATTTGATATCATTGGCAGATCATCAATGATCTTGCATAAAACATATAAGCTAATATTATTAATATTTTTTTAATAAAATCAAAGATTTCTTTTGAAATGATTATCATTGGTTCCCATAAAAATCGTCTTATCCTTGTGACTTTATTTTAAAGGAAAGCCTGCCAAACAATCGTTAAATGCTGAATTTTTCCCCTTTTTCTCCTCATTACAGTAGTTGTAGAATTCTAAATTAGAGTTAACACATTTTTATTTTATAGCCTCCTGAAATTTCTGTCTACTGCAGTTTTGCCCCCAGTATAGCAAAATATTACACAGCTGTACACTTTAATAAATTTCTGTTGAAAAATACCCAACTTATAGAAGAAAACTGTACTTCTAACATAAATTGGGTGAATTTACTCTATGTGCGAAAACGAAAAAAGTACACACATTATGCGTAAATTTGTACACACATAATGGGTAATTTTACACATATAATGCGTAATTTTTTTTTAAAGTGGGTAAAAATTAAATGAAATTTTAAAAACAATTCGCGAATTTACTAAAATTGTGTGTAAAAAGCCTATTTGAAGGGTAAATACACGCATGAAAGGCATAAAAAAACATTTCAATATGCGTAAAAATATAAAAAAAATTATTATATGTTTACCAACTTAATGGTTTAAATTAAACTGCACAAAAACTTTTTTATAAGAATAATTTTTTTTGTTTACATAATATTTATATAAATTTAATAATGTGAATTATACAATAAAGAAATATAACACATAATATATTTCGAATGGGTATGTTCAGTAATGGTCATCTTCAATTGAAATTGTAGTGTGCATACCATGAGATGTTGTTGCCTTCAAAATAAGTTGACACAATTTGATTTCTTGTATTTTAAATTTTATTTCAATTTATTTGTATGGACGTGTAAATGTTTTTGGTATTTGACCAAATCATTTGATATAAATTTTCACAAATATCATAAATATAGGGTGTCCCAAGAAGAACGCAATTTTTAAATTTTAAATAAAACACAGATATTTAAAAATCGTGAAACTTAAAAATTTAAAAAAAAAATTTAAAAATTGCGTTCTTCTTGGGACACCCTTTATTATAATATTTTCCAATTTTCAAATGTCTAAATATTTATTACCATTCTAAGTTAGTATATTTACAAAATTTGTGAGTAAAATTTTAATTTTACAAAAGAATATTAAATATGTGTTTAATTTTAAACGAATTATGTCTAAAAATACTTTTTGTGTGTATCATTGTATATGAAAGTGTGTACAAAATATTTCTACGCATTTTGTGTGTATATTTACCGAATTTTCGTAATATTACACAAAACTGTACCCATTTTATTATAGAAAATTTACAAACATTTTTTAGAGTGTAGCTTAAAAAATTTGCCAAAACCATAGGAAATTACACAAAAACATTTTTAAATTTTATTGCATAATTTAAAATAATGGTTATTTTTTATGTTTTGGGGTACACTCAAACAAAAGTTTGTAGAAAAATTAGTAAAAGGGTTTTGTTTATCTAGTATGTTATACTAGTTTTGAGCAATTTTTTTTTTTGCTGATATTGTGTTTTTAGTAGAAAAAAATTATTTTTGTTATATGGAGTTTGAGAAATATGCAAACAGTCCCGCTTTTGAAGAATTTTCCAAATATTGGAAACATTGGTCTGTTGTAGTTACAATTACGGCGCGAAGATACAATCATTTTTATACTAAAATACAAACCTTCACTTAGAGTATTCAAAAACCGAAACTGAAAACCGGTCAACCGGTTCCTTTTTTTTTTAAACTGATCGGTTTCGAATATTTTGTAAATTCGAAGAAAACCGAAAACCGGTCTTTTTTGTTCGGTTAACCGGTTTTTTAATTACATCACCAACTGGGTTACTTGGTCTCTTTTATTTTTTCCGTTTGTTTGGTTATGAAGATTTAGATGTAAGTCCGATAGATTCCGATGAAGACTTAACTTTGGATATTCCAAATTCGAATAGTTTAATTTCTGATCTAATTAACACAATAAACAGTATTCAAAATCCTAAAAAAGAGACTGTACAAATCATTCATCATTATATGATGATTTCATATACCTTGATAAATGTCTGTTGACTATTTTAGTAAATTGCTGTAAACTCAATAAATTGTTAAATATAGCAAAATTTTAAATTATAAAAAATATTATTAAAATGCACAAATTAACTTAATTATTTTCAGATACACTTGATAATTTTGAAATTGCCTTACGAATTCGAATATACAAATTTATATATTTATATCAAACATTTTTTATTAATTTTTTTTTTTTATTATTTTATACAAAATTCAAAAACAAATCAAAGGCTTAAAAAATAGTTAAAACATAAACGAATTTATCATTTTGTTTTAAGTTGCTATTTTTGTTTTGAATAAAGGATTTTAAGGTCAAAATAAAATAACTAAGGGCTGATTTTTAGAACTAAAAAAATCGGTTTTCAAAAATTTGTAAAACGATTTCTGAAGTTAGCAACAAAAATGTTTAAATATTCTTAAAAGTTCTGTAATTTTTAAAATGTAAATAGCAAAAAAGTTTACTATATAATAATATGTTTACTAAAAATCAGTACAAAGAGTGGAATTGACATCAAATTTTTCTACTAACTTTTTCTCTGAGTGTAAAAAATGCATGTGACAGACTAAGCTAGTTTTAATTAAAGGTTAAACAAATCTATTTTACCAGATTTTTCAAAACTTTTATTAAAAATTGCAAAACTGTATAAATATAAAGCAAATTTTAAACAAAACTGTACAAATGATTTAATTTAAAAAAAATTATAAAAGTTCATCAGAACTATTTTCTCATTGAAATTTTTCATTTTGAATGATCAGAAAAGAATATTTTGAATAAATTCTTTAGATTCAGAAAATATACGATATACTATCACTTATGATTTAAAAGCAATGGAGAGTGATTTTTTCATATCCAATTCACTACTTTTGAAATATGAACATATGAATTCCTTAGAATAAGACCAAAAAATTGCACAAGAATGTTAACTGAAGTTTAGCAAGGTATGAAAGAAGTTATAGCCACAAAATGACTAAATTGCATCTAAATGTCTTTAAATTGCATCTAAATATCTTTAAATTTGCGATCCGTAGTTTGAAAACAACTACGATTTTCGACATTTTTGGTAGTAATAAACATCACCACAAACTAACTATATACTGACCAGACGATTTACGCCATATTCCAGTAAGTTATTGTACCTGATACTCATTGTATGGGTGGACAAAATAAAATTGCAACATTATAGACCAATTTATTTAGGGGGTTTTAGGGAATGTATGTCAGAATATAAACAAAATCTAAACCATTTAAATAGAATTGGTCCTTAGGCTCAAGCTCATATGCCACATTACATGTAAATATTTTTGTAATTGCAGCATCGCTTAATCGAATGTGAATCCAAGACTATTGGTATTTTATAAGGTAGTTTTAGGTCCGATATTTTTAGTATCATAGTTACAAACATCATAATAAATTAATTAATTATATAAAAATGTAATGATTGTTTTGCACGTACTTGTTTAAAATTATGGGTAATAGAAGGTTTTGCTGGGATTATTAATTAAATGAAAGTATTTCGGAAAAAAGCTTATACATATCACCTTCAGTACATATTTACTATCTGCGGTATGTGTTTTAACAAAATAAAAAAACTATAATTTTATGTGAAAAAATTCTATACAAATTTCTTAGAATTGTAAATTGCTAAGGGAAGAAAGTACGCTCGTATATTTTGTTTTGGTATATTATATGGAAATAAATTAAAATTTTGACGCTGATTTTGCTGTAGTATATAACATCATACGTATCAATAAGTAAATGAAAAAAGTGAATTTCGACTGCTCATTAAACATTATTTTTTGCGAAAAAAAACCAAACGAAGGAAAAGCTTGATAAGTACTATGGGGACTCTGCACCATCGATTTCAATGGTAGAAAAGTGGTTTACTGACCTTCGTTGTGGTCGCACAAGTAGAAATGACGCTGAACATTCTGGACGGCCAATTGTGGACTTATTGATCCGCCGTCGTAGTGTGCACTTACTTTAGAGCATTAGCTTCCAAAAAACAATATATTTTTTAATGGTAAGTCGCCTAAGCCCTGAATATCGAAATAAGCACATACACCCCTTTGATTAAATTAAATAATCATTGTTATATGTGGATTTGAATTTAAATTATCAACCCTTTTTTATTAACCCTTTAACCACTAAGACCGTCTACAGAAGGTCATCACCAAAGCCCAATTATATCCAATGCAATATTTTTGGTGAACTAATCGCCAACGACATTTTTGTCAGTTTGAATTTTTGTAAAAACAGACACGAAAATTATTTATGATTTTGGTGCAAAATTAAAACTAAAAAAAAACATACTTTCCAACAGCTCAATCGACTCGAAATTTTTTTTGGAAAGTAGCTTCAAGTTGTATATTGATAATTTGTTGCGTGTTTGATTTGTGAAACAAATTTTTTTGTTTAAATCGAGCTTTTTGTCTTCAGGTTGTCTTTCATTTTTCCCACCTGGCGCTTTCAGGTTAAATTTTTTGACAAATGGACTTCACATTCGTGCTTTTTAGTCCAAAATGATACTAGAACCAACATTTCATAACAAAATACCTCGTATTTCGACTCCAGTGGTTAAAGGGTTAAACTAGTTTATTCGAAATATATATTTAATTTAGTAACAAAATATGTTGGGCATAAACGATTATCTTTTATATACCGGTATATGTGTATCCAAAAGAACTTTTATTTGATATCAAATTTGTCTACTTTTTTTGAAATTTAAAAAAAAAGAACTAAAATATCGAAAAAATTGGTATTTTTTGTCCGCACTTATGAAAATCCAAACGTGTGTAATAAACGTTAAAATTTTTTAATTAAACACTAACATATATTTCGAACAAATTTTAATAAAACTACGTAAAAAAAATTTAAAATTCTTTATAATTTATTTATCAAATCGAAAACTTTTCGTCTTTGAATTTTGTCCGAACCTGTTTTTGGTATAGAATCGACAAAATAAACACCACCTTTTAAATGATATACACTGGCCAGATTTTCCTCAATATGTCGATTAATTAAAGCTGCATCAAGTTCCACACCATTTTTATCTTGAGTTCGAACAATAGCACATGCAGTTAAATTTGTTGCCACCAAATCGGGTATACCAAAAACACAAACTTCTGCAACACCAGTTACTCTCATAATGACATCCTCAATTATTTGAGGATATATTTGAAAATTTGATGATTTAAAAACATCATTATCACGACCGCACAAATGCAAAAATCCCAGATTATCAATACAACCAATATCACCAGTATGTAACCAATTATTGATTAAAGCTTTCTGAGTGGCTTCGGGATTGTGATAATAACCCAACCACTTATAAGGTGATGACACCAAAATTTCTCCCTGTTCATTAGGACCTAAATACTTTCCGTGTTTATCGATAATACGTACTTTTTGATTTGGAGCCAATTTACCTTCGGATAGAGCCAGCAGTTCAAAAGGATAGCCACCATTGAATGATAACATACCCGATAGCTCAGACATACCATATGCATTCGAAAATCCAGGACGTTGGGTGTTATCAGATAAAATTTCCAACATTTTTTCTTGAACAATTTGTGGTATTTTTGAACCGCCACACATTAAAGTATCTACTGATTTTAACGCTTTTCGTACTATGGGTACCTGAATATTCAATATTAATTCTGCCATTTGTGAACCACCGCAAAGCATATGGGTGATTTTATAATGTTCCACTAAATATAGAAAATATTCCGGTGAATATGGTTTATCGGTGATAATACGTAAAACTCCATTTAATAATGATGATATCATATTTAATAGTCCAGAAGCCCAATACATGGTACTAAAACTAAATACCACAGAGTCCGATTTCAGAGTAAAACTAGAATTATACTATTATAAATATTTTCTTTTTCATATAAATTAAAAACTAAATAAAACTTACTACATAATTTTATTGGGCAAAGCATGATGAGAACACATAACACCTTTTGGAGTACCAGTTGTTCCCGATGAACATATAATGACAGCTGTATCCTCGCTTTTTAAGTCCGTACAAGGAAATTTAAACGATTTCAAATCATCATTTGTATCAGTGTCACACATTAGCAAGTCTTTAATGTTGGACACTCCCGCTAGTTCGCCATTCATTAAATATATTTTAGCATTTATGTTTAATTTATCATTAGCTTTTTTAGCATTTTCATAATTTTCAACATCACAGAATATTATTTTAGGTTTTGTTACGTTGTAAATAAAAGATACATTGTCTAAAAAAGAAAAAAAAAAAGAAATGTTAATGGTTTTGATTGAATTGGAACAACTCACTTTTCTGGATGCACACACACTTTTAAATATATTATACCATTGCACTTGCCTATATCAAAACCAGGAAATAATGCATTAACCGGTGTGCCACATAAGAATGAAGCTAACATTACTGTGGCGACATGTGTTGTATTTTGAGCATATAATCCAATAATATCCTTAACCTTAAGATTCAGTTTTAGCAAATTGTTTGCCAATATTATAGCATAATCCATCAACTTTTCGGACGTTAATGTTTCTCCAGTTGTATCCATTATCTGTATGATTTTTTGAGGATTTTTCTGTAACTGTGTAAAAACAGCTTCCCCTAAAGTTAAATCATTATTATAAAAATCCTTTCTTTTGGGACCGTACCATATTCTTTCGTTTTCATCGTAATAAGTTCCGGTAAGTGGTAACATTCCGAACCGTAATCTTCGAACGTCTTGCTAAAACTAAACAAATAAATTGAATTTTAAATTTGTATTTATAGTTTCAATTGAAAGTATAACCCTGGAAAATATATTGTGCATTAGATGACTCTTAATAAGTTTGTTCCCGTACATTAACGCGGAAACCCAAACTTATCGAAAATTACCTAAAAGGGCTCATGTATCGAAAATTCAGTAAATGGGAGCCTTCATGAGACTGTTCTTATAATTCTATTTCAAGTGAACACAACCAAAAATAACTTTATGAAGCAAATTTGTGTATATTTAAAACTAAAATTATGTATATTTCTATAGTTCTCTTTGAGGTAAATTTTGTGACAGAAAAGTTGTTTTTTTGCCTCCTCGTATTTTGAACACTTTTTTAATTTCGAAAGAAAGGTTTGTGCCTAATCTCATTTAACACAACATTACCCAAATAATACGGGAACGCAACTTATATATCAATAGGATACAACCACTCAGGCAGATGTCGTCAACGGTACAAAAAAAATTACAATAGCAGAGCACTACTTTTAGAAGAATTATTTGTTAACCCAGAGCATAGTGCTGTGAGTGATCAGAAAAATTGATTTAAAAGTACTTATACAGTAAAAACCGGTTGAGATGAATTGCGGGGGACCAGAAAAATCAGTTCGATATACGCAAGGTTCGTTGTAACCCGGGTAAAATATTTAAAATTCCTAAAATTAGTCAAATTCAAAAAAAAAATAAGAAAACATTTATGTGTGTTCAGTTTAAAATTTTTTAAAATACAAACAAAAGTTTAAAAAAATGTAATTCTAAATTAAAATTTCGTTCAACATTGCACTATAGAAAATCTTGCGGAATTTTTTGTCAAAACCCTAAATGACTATATATCGACTCGAACTTTTGCAAGGTTATTTGGCGTGGAGTTTTTAAGCTCTGTATAAAAAAATTGGTATGATCGGATATGATTACGGTTGCCTTTAACAAATTTAAAAAGAAATATATCTTCTATATATATAAAGCCAACCACCATATATTCCGTTGGCCCACCGATTTGCATAAATGTTTTGTGTCCAAAATGTATTTCCAAAATTTGCATTTATGGTCCAATTTGGCTCATATCCAGAATATATATTAGTGGAGCCGAGATATTTACCAAAATGTGTATCTATGGTCTGATTGGACTCATATCCAGAATATTTGTGAGAAAAATATTTGTATGTATTACGAGAATGGTTTTTATTTATGTGTGTTTTTTAAATTTATTGAAAATTAATTTATTTAAAAATAACAAACTTATAATTAATCATTATTTCACAATTTTAGTTATAACTAAAAACAAATAATTAAAAAAATATATATATTTAAATTAACCCTTTTTAAACTTTAAATATAATTTCCTTATGGAGCTGCATGGATTAGCGGTTAAATATATTTTACCTATAAATAGTTACTCTATACCGTGAAAAGGTAGGAGAGTATGCAATGGATGAAAAAAAATTTGGACTCCAATATTAGTTAAATTTAAAAATCACAAAAAAATAGTTCAATTATATAAATAAAAAAATGTAAATCTGCATTAAAAAATTTAAAATTTTTTATAATATATTTAATTACTCTATTGCTAATTGAAATAAATTTTAAAATATTTTAGAATAGTTTTTTAAGTAAATACTTTAATAATGAATTTATGGTTTGTCCTCCAAAATTATTAAAAAAAAAAAATAAAAATTTCTTTTCGACGCTCAAGTACAAGTGGTAAAATGGTTTGATGAAAAAAATATGTGGCAGCCCACAATTAAATAGTTGACTATAATGGCACCACACAAAAACTTATTGACGTTTCAGCCTGCAATTCCTTATAAATTGAATATAAATTTTAAAACTAACTCATTTCAATTGTTCTCTCATTCATTGTAACAACAACTATACCGTTGTAATGATTGAGATTCGTAGAAAATCATACAATTCAAATAAAAACGTTAATTTAAAAATGCCTGTCAATTGATACTATTATTAAAAAATATATATATTTCCAAATATATTACCTAAGATACTACGGTACATCATGTTTAGGGTGACCATTCGTAGTATTTTTAGTCAGGTGTATTGGCGAAAACACCGAGTTCTTTTTCTATCGTTTTTTTTTTTTTTTATAAATGAAATCAAAATAAAATTTGAGTGATTTTTGTAAAAATAAGGGGTTTTCTGCCGCAGAAAGCATTTAGAATTAGGTGGTTGAAATGAAAAGATCTAAAGTATGTTATGTGCACATAGAAAAAAACTGTAAAATATGATGAATAACTTTATAGTTTTTATCCAATGTAGCACTTTATAAATATGAGAAAGCTGCTTCAAAAAAATACTACTAGCATGATTTGGTTCGGAGTTTTACTCGGATCTGCATTAATATCTTTACGGAAGTGTGTTCGTACTCCACTAAACAAAAATAAAATTTTTTGAAAAATTTCATCATATCTAAGAAAACTTTGTAAATATGTTGAAGAAGTGATGACAAACAATTTATGAACTAAAGAAATTAATACGAGTAGTATGATATAATTTTTTTCTTCTGAATAAGAAAACACTCCAAACCATTTAAAGATGTTTAAAAATTTTTTTTTATATATGATGAAAAATTTTATGATTTTTTTTTAATATTAGAAATATTAAGTGAGATTTGTTAAATTGTTCCACATAATAATAAAGAAGTTTCATCATATCATTTCATTAATACCAGGGCGGGTCAATTAGTCCATGACTTTTTGAATGAAATTCAGGTTTTTGGATAAAATTTCATATTAGTTTTCTATATACTTTATCCAATTCTTTTATCCTTTCCAAAATATAAGATTTTTCGAGGAAATCAAAATAAGTGTTTGTTTGTGAGATGATTTCCTCGTTGGAGCCAAGCCATTTTATTAGGTTTGGAAGCAAGAAATTGTCACTCGTGGCTAAATCCTGAGAATAGGGCGGATGAGCTAGCAATTCGTAACCTAATTCATTGATTTTTTTCCCATGGAAACTGCACATCATGCGGGAAGCTTTTTTATACCTAAGTGATCGTTCAAAATTGAAACCACTAAGTATGTAAGATGCCTATGGCTTTCATAATCTCTCGCAACTATGAATTATTTCAATTGTATGGGGTGTAAAGACCTTGCACTCACCAAAAAGTCTGTAATGGCAACTGAAAATTTTGCTGTTTTTACGGGAAATTTTGCTAATTTGATCCCAGCAGTATGTTTTGCTAATATTAGCAACATATGTCTGCTGACGTTTAGTACAATAAAATTAGTAGTACAAATTAGTAGCCGCTACTAAATTTTAGTAAACTTTTTGTAAAGTGTAATTTAAAATTGGTTTGCTAAAATCAGCAAAAAATTTACTAAATATTATTAGTATTAGTACAATCAAAATATAATATAAAATACATTTAAAAAAATTAGTATACTAAATTTTAGTAAATTTTTGCAAAATATAGCAAAATTTTAATTTATTATAAAATATTATTAAAATGCACAAATTAACTAAATTATTTTAAGATACGCTTGTTACTCGTTAAAGCTGCTAATTTCTTTGGAAATTACCTTACAAATTCGAATGTACAAATTTATGGTCTTTTTTATGGAGCAACATTTTTTATTTTATTTATTATTTTCAAAAAAAAAAAAAAAAATTTAGACAAAATTAAAAAAAAAAAAATCAAAGACTTAAAAATAGTAAAAACAAAAAGGAATTTATCATTTTGTTTTAATTTGCTAATTGGATTTTTTGGATTTAAAGGTTAAATTTTAATTATTTTAAGGGCTGACTTTTAGAACTAAAAAAGTTCTTAGTGCTATTTTAAGTAGATGTCCAATTGTTTAACCTATTTCACATTTTAAGGC
The DNA here is from genome assembly GCA_949748255.1 of Eustalomyia histrio. Classification (NCBI taxonomy): domain Eukaryota; kingdom Metazoa; phylum Arthropoda; class Insecta; order Diptera; family Anthomyiidae; genus Eustalomyia; species Eustalomyia histrio. The sequence goes on from OX456527.1 coordinate 53,015,640, forward strand.
AATTTAAGTTTGTATGTATAAGTTTTAATTATTAGAAATAACATTTCTTTTAAAATTCACTTTTGTAAAATTAGTAAAAAATTTTTTTAATTTTAGCAAATCGGTTTTCAAAAATTTGTAAAATGATTTCTAAAGTTAGCAACAAAAATTTGTAAATATTCTGTAAAAGTTCTGTGATTCGTTAATGTTTTTACTAAAAATCAATACAAAAATAGTAAAGTAAGATTAAAAACCGTTTACAAATTTTTCTACTAACTATTTTTTTGGTGAGTGTAACTGGGCGTCCAGAACGTTTGGCATCTTTTTACCATTGAAATTTATATAGCTTAGGCTTAATTTAATTTTCCAAAAAAATAATGCTTAATGATGCAGCTTGTTCAAATGTTGACAGGACACAACTGACAGATGCCTTGTAACAGAAACAGGGTTGCCCTTTCAGTTAGGAGGCTGGGAAAAAAGTCACGGAATTATTGCCTCGTCCTCGTATGATGAAGTTTTTTTTTAATTTGAATTTGAAACCGAAATAAATAATTGGTACGAATTTTTTTTTTTTTTTTTTGTAATTTTTGCCATGAATTTTGTAAATGCAATAAAGATTTATTAAACATTTGTAATAAACTTTAAGGAAACACTTCATGAAAATTTTATAAATATGATGAAAACTTCATGACATTTATGTGCTAAAACTTTGGATGATTTTTATTTCAAATATAAGTGTTATTATTTTAATAGACTGATTTAAAATATTTTTCAGCTACTATACAAATAATTTATTTAATGCACTACATCTACATATGTATCTACAAAAAAAGCTGCGTTTTCCACTAACTGAAGAGATATGGTCCTGTTTATTTAAAACATTTCAAGTGCAATACATTCAGCTAATGAAAATCTGAAGATGTTCCTGAAAAAAAGATGCTTAGAATCTGAAACTTTTCAGGTAAGAAAAACTACCCTAGATTTTATTTTTCTATGGGAAAATTTTATAAAATCTAAAAGATTTTATGTTCCTCCCGGACTAGTTTTCTGCTCTACATAATTAGTTGTAAAAGATATTATTTTTTCTCTGACCTTGTTTTTTAGCATCAATTCTTGAGCTATGTGTGTGTCAGTTACACTATATATTTAAATTCCGCGGAACTTTTCAGTTCCGCGGAGCTTTTCATGTCTTAGAATCTAAAAAAAATTGTAAAGAATCGGGGAGATTTTATATGTTCTATATATATATTAAAATTCGTTGAAGTGTTGTACTGAATTCAAGTCAGAAAAGATGGTCACCTTAATAATAACAGCAATTTCAAAGATGGCTCAAAATGTGTCTCTCTGTAGGATGCTCTAATTTCTTCCAATGCAGGAAACTGTTTTCTTTCGTTTAAATATTTGTGAAGTAAACAGATACAGAATACAAATCGAAAAGTCAAGAAGGCAGAACACTCGTGACTATTTTGCAATGGACGATAGTCTGTTTAAATTTATCATAAGCGACGAGGAACATTTTATTCTGAACGGATACGTAAAAAGCAATCTACATATCACTCACGAGAGCCATTACTTCCACTCAAGGTTCTGCATGATGCGCCATTGGTATCATGGAGCCTTATTTTTTGGAGGACGCAGTGGTTAATACTGAAGCTGGAAGAAATGTGGTTCCAACAGGACGGCGCAACAGCCTACATAGCACATTTTGAAGGATTCGTTACTTCTCGCCTAATGTCTGCTTTTGGCAATTGGCAATGGCCAGAAATATTGCCCGATGTAAACACTCCATACTTTTTTTCTTTGGAGATTTTTTACGTCACGGATAGAGTTGGTAATAAGAACCAAACATGCACCTAAGATCAGAATAAAAGGAGTCTGATTATACTATGGTCAGATTCCATCTATACCCTCGACCTCTTTTTTTGTTCGTCATCTTCAAAAATATACGTATCTCCTAGTTCTTCTAGATCAGCTCAATTAGGTTTTCTACATGCAATTCTATTTTTAGTGTCAATCCAGCTGTCTATCCCCAAGTGATAGACAGCTGGAAATATTTAGGAAATATTGTCATAATCTTCGAATCTATGGATGTGGTTTCTTCATTTTTTACACATTACATCTGATAATAATAGCAAGTATTTTAGCAAAAAATTTGCCGTCTCAATCAACTGATGCGGGTGTAATCGTTACTTCCCCAAGTGATAGACTTCTGGAATGCTCGCAAAAAACATAAATGAGCTGATCTGGAAAAACTTGGAGATATGTGTATGTTTTTTTAAGCCATATTTTCAGAATCTATTCAGTTTTATAAAGGATGAGTCCAAAGATTGAAATTTTTCGTACAGTGATATACAACAAAAGAATAAAAATTCTCTTAAAAATTTTAATTTTAGTTAACACTTGGATAAATGGTGCAAGTTGAAGGAATTCGGTTTGAAATGGAAAATTGGTGATGCCATTTGTAAATGAAAATATGGCCAAAAATTAGAAACTTCCAATAAAATAATGATTTTTTTTTTGATTTGAACGTAGTACCCAAAAATCTTTGAAAAGTTAAAAATTCAAGTGCTTTAAATATTGCTCGTATTGTGCTTGATTTCAAGTTTTTATCACAGTCAAAATTAAGTTCATACAAATAAAAATAATTTGCTTCATGTTTTTCGTTTATTGTCAATATTGAAAAATAAATTTAAATCATTTCTTCAAATTTACAAATTTTCTGTGAAGATTTTTATAAAAAATTTGAATTTTTTCCATGGATTTTAAAGAAAAGATAAGCCACATTTATTTGGAGCTAAACTCTGTCCTTACATGATCTCTTTTCTTATTTCAGAAAAATTCTACAAATTTCTACGCTTCTAAATAATATAGGATCAGTAAAAAAAACGAAAGTCAAAAAATTAAGATTATATATACAAAACAAAAATAAAAATGTATGTATGTATGTTAAAAAGACTTAATTATACCAAAATCAATCATTACCATGTTTGTATTGCTTTGTTTAAACTTAAGGTTAGGGCTTGAAAACAAGTGTTGTTATTATGTTGTTTAAACTTGAATTGAACTGTGATTCAAGGCTTCACTGTAATGTTTGACTTGAATTCCAGTGTCCGTTTTGCTGGAATATCCTATTGAATTAATTAAAGTATAAATTAAGGCTTGAAATTGGAAACCATGACTTAAGTAACACTTGATTTTAGCTTGGATTCCAACAAAAATGTTTATTGGGTAATAACACAACTTCGAATTGTGTTTATATTTGATTTTATCTGTTCTTTGTTCTTGTTGCTAGAATTGAAAACAATGCAATATTATGAATGCACCATCTGCACCTTAATTCAATTCACAAATAGAAACTCGCCATTATTTTCCCAAAACCCGGGAAATTTGTATTTCCTATTTCAGAAACAATATGACATTCTCAAATTGCAACTGATTGTAAGAAAATATTGCAACTCATAAAAAAATTGTATATTGGGTTTGACACTTCTTGACTTTTTTTTACAGAGAATTGAGAGAAGTATAAATTCTCTCTAAAATAATAAGCTCTCTGCTTTGGTATACTTTTTGTATGAATATATTTTTGCAATCGAGATAACACTTTATCTAATGTAGTCAACAAAAAATTAGCATTGTGGTTTTTCCACAAGGTCGTGTTTTTATATTATGTGATGCATCTGAAAAAACACACACAATTAATGCATATGCTTATCTGCAGTATTTTGAAAATGTTAAAAATAATTAGTTGCCTAAATAAGTAATGAAAGCAGTAGTTAAGTATGTAGTTATAGCATTTAACTCGACTGCATATAAAATTGACTTTGTCTTACAAAAATAACATTATAAATACCTATCTAAAAATCGAAATATATATAAGCATACATGATCATACATGGGGTTGTATATGATCATACATGGGCATACATGGTCATATACGTCCATACATGATCTCATATATGACCATATATCTTCGGATCCGAAATTTGAGGGTATATGGTGATATATGTGCATATATTATCATACATGCTCATATATTATTCATGTATGCTTGTATATGATCATATACGTCCATATACCCTCGAATTTCGGATCCAAAGATATATGGTCATATATGAGATCATGTATGGTCATATATTGAACAATGTATGGACGTATATGACCATGTATGCCCATGTATGATCATATACAGGCCCATGTATGATCATGTATGCTCATATATATTTCGATTTTTAGATGGGTAGTTAAAATTTGGTAATGAAAGTTTTTGCTGGGTATTGTTGTATTAAGCTGTCTATGTATTCTTAAATAATTTAAATAAATTGGTTTTTCTTTGAAAAAATTTCACTAGAACTTTAAATGCTTTCAATCATTATTTAAATTGTAAGACTAAACAACCTTTTTTTATTTTCTAAAGGAACACTTACACGCGACAGTTTTAAAGAGTTTTTGCTCTTTTCTTTGTAGTCTTTGGAATAACTTGACAACCCTGTATTAAAACGAAGATGTGTATTAAACATGCTAATATAAAGGATACATTATTGTTATGCAGTTTTTATTTTAATATTAATTTTTTTGTTTGTGGTATGCACCCGAACAAAGCAAAAATACTACAGGGTGGACCATTTAAAATTTTAATTTTGAATTGGATATAAAAAAAATGTACAAATTTTTTTTTTTAAATTTCTGGTTTTATTGGAAAGGTTGATGAGGTAGTACCTCATCGTATCAACCAGATTTTTCAGCACATTATCGATTATTTCGGCTCGAATATCTTCAATGGCAACTTCGATTTCATGTTTCAATGCCTTAATTGTCTCTGGATGGTTTGCATTTATCCTTAATGGCTCCACACAGCAAATAATCCAAAGGCCTCAAATTACACCTCCGAGGCGGCCAATTGACAACACAATTTCGGCTGATTATTCGATTTTCAAAACAGTGTGTAAAATATCGATGGTTGCGTTAGCTGTGTGACATGTGGCTCCGTCTTGTTGAAACCAAATATCGTCCATGTCATTCCCTTGAATTTTTCGAAACAAAAATTCGTTGAGCATGGCACGGCAATGCTCATAGCTCACAAAATGTACCAGTCGTGATAGTCATATGAATAATATCGTGTTCCATTCTTACATGACAAAGTTCAACCTTTCCAATAAACCCATAAATTTGAAAAAATAATCAGTACTTTTTTTATGGCAAATTCAAATTTAAAATTTTAAATGGTCCACCCTAAAAACTCTTAGATTATTCTGCCCTATTCCATCTCTTTAATCCTATGTTCATAATTTTGGCGACAAATATTTAGTGCATATTACATTACATTTTATTATAATTCAATTGACCCATGTGTATTGCAATTAATTTGGACAATTAAAAAATTCAATTGCTGAAATGAAACTATTTTGTTAACAAGAAATTTAGCTGGTCACAATAAATTTGTTTTATCTGTGATAAGATACGAATAAACATTGCAAAATTTTATTTTAGCAATTGCATAGAAAAGTTTCTATCAGTGAAGTCTAACATTTTATATCAAATAGTCATGTTTCCACTTACGGCTACAACTTATAATTCTGAACAAAAATTATGGTTTGGACCGAGTGCAAAAGATCTATATAATGATCAGTTAACACTGGGGGAGGCCATGATTATGGATCTTAGAAAGCAACCTAAAAAAATTATACAAATTAATGATGCGACTAAGGAACAAATGACAGCCCAAGAATTTATGGACTTTGCTCAAATATTGGCCAAAAATATTCTAAAAATTGGTCTTAAACTAGGTGATATTATTGGGTTATATGCTCAGAATACTACACATACAGCTACCGTAATGGTAGCTGCATTTCTTTGTGGCATTCCAGTAAATGCTCTATATCCTGGATTTGATAAGGGTAATATTTTGTATATGCATCTTTTTCATTATCGTTTTTATATAAGAAACATTTTTTTCTTTGTTATAACTTGCAGATAGTGTTCAAATAATTTATAAGGTGACTACGCCTAAAATTATATTCTGTGATAAAGAAAATTATGAAATTGCTAGAAAAGTTTGTGATGATTTAGAATTAAATGCTCCAATATTTTTAATGAATGGAAAACTTGCAGGCGTATTAAATATATTATACTTGCTGAAAAGCAATGAAACGGATACTTCTAAAAATTTAAGGTAATTGTATAAATTATTTGTGCACTAACTCAAAAAAAAAAATACAGATTTTATATCGCATTTTAAATTTTTTGAGAGATTGAACAAAAATTTTTAAAATTTGAACTATTTCTAATCTTGGTAAATGGAAAAATAAAAAACGATTTGACAAAGTCGTTATGTAAAAATATGCAACTTGAAAATAAATATTTAATAAACATCGGTTTTCAAATGTCGAAAAAATAAGCATTTACATGAAATTCCTTGTTCTTGTTATCAGCTAAAATATAGGTATAAGACCCCATAAAGTATACATATACTTGATCCTTATTAAATTTTAAGCCCCTCTAGCAAAGACCTGTGTGTAAATCACGTTCACAGCGCGAGTGGTGATTTTTGCTTATTCGAAACGATGGTGTTGAAAATGAGTAAAATCGATCAAGCGGTTAAAAAGTTGTGAGTCAAATGGCGAATGTACCTCTAAATTTTCCATACAAATTTGTGTATTTTAGTACAATTTCAGAAATCGTCTGGTGAACTGAAAAGTATAATTTTTTACACCCAACTTTTTTTTCAAAGCAAACACAACGATATAAGGTTTTTACCTTCAAATTAGTTTTTTTCACATCTAATTTTTTATACTATTTGTAACAAAAATTCTACGAAGTGTATTAAAAAAAAATGGTAAATCCGAGTTTAATCCTTTTACTTGATTTTAATTAAATATCAACTTTGCTTTCATCATATCTCAAGTTTTTTCGTTACAACATTATATTTATTGCAAAATAAAATTTTACATTCACATATTATTCAATTTTAAAAATGTGAATAATATTGGTTAACACATTGTTCACCTTTTTCGTTTCTTATCAAATTATTCTTTATTAGCAATTCTTTTTTTCACGTATTACTTTGGCTATGACTGTATGAAATTGCATGGCACCCCCAACAGCCGGTAAGAAATTGCTAAATTATTTTCAATATATATTTATTTTGTCCTATTGTGCAATATATAGAGTCGATGCTATGGGAAATTTTCAAAATAAATTTTAAATGTCCCAGTTGAACAATGGTTGTTTCTATAAAAAAATACACGATATGGAATTTTGTGCAGATTGATTACAAGGCAAAACAAAAACTTTTTTTATTGCTTCCAATATATTGTTACTAAAAATATTGTTTCACACCAACTCAAAACGGAATAGTAATCTACAATTAAATTAATTTCCAATAAGGTATAAAAATTTTACATTGGTTAAAATATATCCAATTAATTGCAAATACCCCAGACCACTAAAAAAAATTTATTGGAAAATTTGTGATCGATCTTTTGTTTTAATTCTTCATATATACTCAGATTTTTCTCTATGATAGTATTCTGTGATAACCCTAAGGATATTCGGACAGTTATGGGTACATTTTTGTTTGGCTGTATATCCCAAACGTTCGAAATTGTTAACAGCTGTCAAGTTCCTCCAAAAAGTACCAAAAATAAGATCCAAAATCACACGAAATTGAATATAGAACAGTATAACATATATGAATTTATTAGCAGCTACAGTATAAATCTCCTTATAAAGGACCCACAATTTTAAAATTTTTTCAACAGCAAATTCAAAAAACAAAAAAGCAGCAGTAAAAAGCTGTAAAAAATTCTATCCAATAACAATACATTTACATATAAAAATATTTTAAAAGTTAAAAAAACGAAAAAAATTCACATTTTTGACACCTTACCCAAATGTTGAAACTGGTCGTATTAGATTTATTTTTCATATAACATATTAAAGAAATTCGGTTGTCACAATGAATCTGTTTTCTCTGTGTAATTTTGTAATTTTAGATGATTTCCTTGCTTCAAAAATTATTTGTACGCTAGCCGAAAGTGAAATACACTTATACCCCTAATAAAATCAGTAATTTATATTATAACAAATTTTTTGAATGCTTTTAGATTCCCTTGTGCTAATTTAAAAGGCGATGATACCGCTGTAATTTTGTGTTCCTCTGGTACAACTGGCACACCTAAGGGTGTATTATGTTCTCATCGTGCTCTACTTAATCAGACTGTTTTGTAAGTATAAGCATCCATAACAATGTCTCACACAATGTAAAAAAAACGTTATCTTGGTTTTTAAATGTGCAGATTAGAAAGGATTGGTATTTTTCTAAAAAGTTTTTTTTTTTAATTCTAATTTATTTTGCAAGACCAATTGCCTTATTTGCTTATTTATTCCTAAATAAGCTAAAAAAAAAAGGCTTAAAAATTAGGCAAATTTGCTAAAATTTGTGCCGAAAGTGGAAAAATTTGCTTTGAAATCAGTGAAATTTGTTTAATTTTCTCCAATTCTCTTTAAGTAACCGAACCTTTGTTATCTGTACAAAACTTTATTTGGCCGCTGCTTTCGATGAAATATCTAGTTTTCTTACTCTATGGTATAAGTTAACATTCACAAAACTTAATTATTTTTTTAAATTTTTAACCCCTATATTTTTCAGTTTAACTATAAAATCGGATTCAGTGTTATTTAGTTTTAGTGCCATGTATTGGGCATCTGGACTTTGGACATTAACAGCCTCATTATTAAATAGCTGCTTACGCATTGTTACCGATAAACCATTTACACCCGAATATTTTTTGAATTTAGTACATAAATATAAAATAACACACATCATTACAAGCGGTGGTCCTATGACTGAATTGTTAATGAGTGAAAGTGCTGAAAATATACAAAAATATCTTGCAAGTATTGATGCAATAGTGGTTGGTGGTTCAAAAGTACCACAAATTGTACAAGAAAAAATGAATAAAATTTTAAGCGTTTATACTAAACGTCCAGGATTTGTGATTGCATATGGTATGTCTGAGCTTTCGGGTATGCTGTCGTTTAATGGAGATTATCCCTGTGAACGTCGTGAAGGAACAGAAGGAAAATTGGCAGTCAATAAGTCAGTACGTATTATTAATAAGAATGGCGATTTCTTGGGTCCCAATGAACATGGTGAAATTCTTATATTGACACCCTACAAATGGTTTGGTTATTATCATCACAGAGAAGCCACCAATAAAGCTTTAATTGACAATTGGTTACATACTGGTGATATTGGTTTCTTTGACGAAGATGGTTTTTTGCATGTATGTGCTCGTCATAATGACGTTTTCAAATCACGAAATTTCCAAATTTATCCTCAACTAATCGAAGATGTTATTCTACAAATCCCGGGAGTTTTTGAAGCTTGTGTTTTTGGTATAGCCGATTTAGTAGCAACTAATTTAACAGCTTGTGTTGTGGTCAAAACCCAAGACGATAACGGTGAAAAATTAACGGTGAACGAAATTGTGGCTTATGTTGAAGCCAATATGGGTAGTATGTATCATATAACTGGTGGTGTTTATTTTGTTGATACCATACCAAAAACTAGTTCGGGTAAACTACAAAGAAATAAAGTTTTACATCTTGTAAATCAATTAAAATGTAACTAAATATTGGGTAGTATGAATAAAAATTAACAATTTATTTGTAATTTTTATTGTCCCAGCAAAATATTTCAATACCAAATAAGTGGTTTTATCATACATTGAAATTTCGTTACCATTAATTAGTTGACACTAATGCAAATGATAAAAAGTCATTACCATTTAATGGTTATTAAATAACACAAATACATAAAAAATATGATTATAATTGATTAAAAAATCATTACGTAATATATTATTACTTAAAATCGAGTTCAAGATCCTTTTATAAAAAATAATAATAATGATTATTTATTATTTCTTTTCCTCCAATATTTCGTCACCACATTGGGTGACTTCTTCAGGGAAATTATATATAATTCAGGGAAATTATATATAATTATATATAATTTCCCTGAAGAAGTCACACAATGTGGTGACGAAATATTGGAGGAAAAGAAATAATAAATAATCATTATTATTATTTTTTATAAAAGGATCTTGAACTCGATTTTAAGTAATAATATATTATAATATTGAAGATCGAATAAGGGAGGATAAATATAGAGAAAACTTATACGTTTTAAAAACTATCCAAGTAGCTTTATACAAAAAATAATAAAACAAAACAATGATGGATAATAATGCTAATGTTTTCTTTTAATTGATGCATTAGTATTGGTAAAGCAATTCACAAACATTGTTATTAATCAATGAAATCAGATCCTTAAATCATTACCATTAAATCAAACCAGTGTAATGAAATTTATTTCATTACAATAATTCTCAACTTAATGGTAATTTAATCATCAATTAATTAGTCTAATCAATGCCTTATTCCCATTTATTGATTATATAATGAAACAAATATTATTAAACTTAAATATCTTTTTGAAAACCTGTTTTAGACTCATTATTTTTTTTCGATACTGGTAAGCACATATTTTTTATTATCGTATACAGGGTCATAAGCATATTTCGTTGTTTGCGCGACATCTCCATAAGACATATTTTTTTGTTATTGATTTGGGTCTCCTGAATACGAAAATCGCATTTAAAAATTTTGTTTCTGGAGTAGTTTTTGAAAAATTTTTAATTTTTTGTTTTTATATATTAATTTTTGAATAATTTTAATATTTTGACTATATCTCAAAATAGAACCAAGATATTTTGATAATCAAATTGCAAAAGAATTGTCATTCAATGGTTAACATTTTTCTAGAGTACGGATTTAAAATTTGTTTAGTAGCTTTGGACCTATGGATCAAAATTTTACAAAAAATTCTCCTTTTTTTCGGCAAAAACTAAAATCTGAAAATTTAAAAATTTTGTTTCTGGAGTAGTTTTTAAAAAAATTTTTAATTTTTTGTTTTTATATTTTAATTTTTGAATAATTTTAATATTTTGACTATATCTCAAAATAGAACCAAGATATTTTGTTTAATCAAATTGCAAAAGAATTGTCATTCAATGGTTAACATTTTTCTAGAGTACGGATTTAAAATTTGCTTAGTAGCTTTGGACCTATGGATCAAAATTTTACAGAAAATTCTCCTTTTTTTCGGCAAAAACTAAAATCTGAAAATTTAAAAATTTTGTTTCTGGAGTAGTTTTTAAAAAAATTTTTAATTTTTTGTTTTTATATTTTAATTTTTGAATAATTTTAATATTTTGACTATATCTTAAAATAGAACCAATATATTTTGATAATCAAATTGCAAAATAATTGTCTTTCAATGGTCAATATTTTTCTAGAGTACGGATTTAAAATTTGTTTAGTAGTTTTGGACCTATGGATCAAAATTTTACAGAAAATTCTCTCTTTTTTCGGCAAAAACTCAAATCTGAAAATTTAAAAAAAATAAAATGGTATTAAGCTTGAAACGAAAAATATAAAATAATTTTTTCTTAAATGTAGTACTTCTATGTAAAAAATAAGTCATTTTCAAAGAACATCTATGGGTAAATACTAAAGCTATGACCATTTTTGTAAAAGTACCTAAGTTGAGATTTTCTCCTTTTTTTTGTTTTATATTACGAGTATTATGAAAGCATGCCCAATAATAATGTACAGTTGACCTTAAAAAAATAAAATTAACTTTTTATTTATTAATACTGTTTATTGATTTTCTTTAAATTTATTGGTCTCCCATCTCCCATCATTCTCTCATCCCAATATTGGTGGAACCTCTCTCCGTTCTTATCACTTACATCACTGAGATTCTCTGAGAGAATGTAAAAACTGAATATTAAGTGACAAATTAACACCTGTTTAAGAAACAAAATAGACAAATTAGGAAATAATATTTGTTTATTTCATAATTCTTAATTAAATCTTCAACAATAGTCTTGTTTTCCGAGTTTTTGTTGTTTCCCAGGAAATCAGAAACCACCAATTTAAATGATTTTCAAGCTGAGGTCTCATGTGGCGACAATTATTTCTCGAATTTTGTATCTTTTATAAATTTTTTTTTATTTGTGGGCCATTAAAAAATTCCTTCCTTAATTTTTTCAAAAGAAATACTTTTTAAATTTTACTCAAATAGGCGAAAGCTTGGCCTTCCTTATTCAATGCTTTGACAAAATTTTTAAAAAATCATAGTTTTATATGTAATGGTGAAAGAATAATATTTTCTTTCCTTAAAAGAGGTACAAACTTTATGTTGTCTTGGACCACTGTCATGGCTAATCTTTCCGGCCAATGTTTTCTTTAATAATAAAAATCACGAGCTCGACTGTCCCAGAAGCAAATAAAACAACAATATTTTGTGTATCTGCTTTGCATTCCACATAGCATGCCCACCACTTTTAAATCGGAACAAACTTTATAGTTGTGATCTTCATAGTTAATACATTTTAGCAATTTAACCATTGTTTCGTACGATTCTTTAGTGTTTACAACATGTGCGATGGGTATAGATGGTTTCTTGTTTCCGTAAAAGAACTGCTTTTAAACTTTCTTTACTACGTTCAACAAATAGTCGCCATTCAATTGCATTGTAAGGCTCTCCAAGCTACTCGAACAAACTGGAAATGTCCCTGCAGAATCATATCTCATCTTCGGTTGAATAATACCTCGCGGTTTCTGTAGTATGTTACTTTTACGTTTGACTTCAAAAAAAGTTGTATTGTTTTAAACGAGATGCAAGTACTTCTGCTTTTTCTTTTGTGAGCTCCAAGTATATGACCAAATCATTAATTTGAGCCTGAGTAAGTAAGCGGCTCTCTCCACTTGTGTTATAATTGTATGCAGGTGAGTTTTGATTTACAAATGATGAGTCGGATCTTACGTTAGTGTTAGTTGATTTTGGATATTTTGGATCGGATGAGGAACTGAAAAACTGACAGAGTCTACATTAGCATAAAACCACCTTTTTTTGGCTCAAAATCCAGAAATCTTGCATTGACAAAAAAAGCAATCGTCGATATGATTAGATGGTTTTCTATAAATCATTGGTACTCCGAATTTTATGCATCGGCTAATAAAAACAAATTTTAACACATGAGGTATTTATATTAAATAAATCAGTAAAAAACAAGTAAAAAAGGGCTAAATTCGGCTGTACCGAATCTTTGAATACCCTCCACCATAGGGGCTGAAGATGATATACGTATATACTAAATTTTGCATGAACTGTAATATGAATATGTTTTGTCAATTTATGTAACGAACTTTTGTTATTTAGTTTTAGTAATGTTATTTATTTAGTTTTAGCAATGTTATTTACAGAGGTCTGCTCTGTAAGCGACTTTAACATTGTTGATTTTTACGTTAACTTAGTTATCAGAGTAACACACATATAGCTCTAAGAATGTTATTATTCTCATAGTATGTAAAACAATAAATGTAATCAAACAATAAGAAGACTTAATAACATTTTTACTTACTTAACAGAAAAAAAATAGATACAGAAAAATTGTACAAATTTGTATGGAAAATTTAGAGGTACCTTCACATTTTCACTCATAACTTTTGAACCGCTTAACCGATTTTGCTTATTTTAAATACCAAACTGCTTGGGACTATGTTCAATAATCTGGGTAAAAATAGGCACCCCCGCTTGCGTCTTCGCGTCGTGATCGCCATTTCAACAGACAGACAGACGGACATCGCTAAATCGACTTAAAATTGCATAAGGATCACGAATATATATACTTTATGGAGTCTTAAACCTATATTTCGACATGTTACAAACGGAATGACAAACTGATATATACCCTCACCATATATGGTGGAGGGTATAAAAATTTCAATTTCGTGCCACAAGCCCATATGGAAGACATATGATACATATGGAAGACATATGATGATATGTGACAAGCATTCCAAAGTATTTCTGATAAATATTTTAGAGTAAATTGCATACCACCAACACATCCTCATTTTTTTTTTTTTTTTTTGTAATATAAGTAATACATTCTTATTTTAAACATCCCTTTTTGGCATTTTTGTCATTTATATTTATGAGGACACTTGCTTTCTTGTCTACATAATTTGCAAATAAAATAAAATACGGCTTCTCAGTATATGCTAAGAAGTACAACAATTTCACAATTTTTCCTCCCAAAATAGATTTTTTAACTGTCCAATTTGAGTTTTCTTAAAAAAATGATTTTTGTGCAGTAATTCTGTAAAAAATAGTAATATAAAACAAAAAACAGAAAAATTTTAAATTACAAATTTGGGTACCTTTACATAAATGATCATAACTTTGGTATTTACCCATAGATTTTCTTTTAAAATGGCTTATTTAAATATTATATCTTTATTATTTTTTTAAATTTCAAAATTTGTGATTTTATCAAAAAAAAAATATTTTTTCGCGAAATTTTGACCCTACTACCGATTAAAAAACCATATTCGCAAAACATGTTGTGCCTTAACTAGTTTTTCGTTTGCAATTTGGCTGATAAAAAAATGTTGAGCCAAACTCAAGATATAGTCAAAAATGGTAAATTCACTAATAAATTAAAATAAAAAAAATAAAAAATTAAAAAAAAAATAAAAACTAGCCCAGAAAAAAAATTTGAATGCGATTTTCGGCTTTAGGAGGCCTTAATACATAAAAAAATGTCGCTTGCTTGTCACATTTCGGCTGTAAACTAGTGTTATTCATGGAGATAAGAATTAGGGAAACAAAATAAAAATTTTCTTTATAAAAAATTTGTATACTTGAAAAATTTCAATCGGCCTGTGTATTAAGTTTGGCTGTAAATATCTCTGCTAGAGAACGTAGAAGGATAATCTTAAATATTATTTGGGGACGTGTGCCCGTAACAATTTTTTGTTGAAAAATTCACATGATTTCTTTATTCAGGTGAATATGGATTAACTCCGCTTAATCGATTTAATATCATTTATTATCATTTCGTGTGAATAACAGTCACTCCAACATTAAATCTTGTTACTATATGTATACAACTTTGTCTTCATACTACTTGTTTTATACAACTCTGTGTTTTTTTTTAACGAGGCTTCCTAGAGCTCGATTTTTCAGTTAATCAGACTTTTAGTATGTACACTTTTCTATGTAAATAAAGTATAAACGATAAAGATTAAATGTCGATTAACCCAATACCGCCCAGAATTTTGCAGAATTTGCTGCTGAATTTTGATAAAAGAGGTTGATGGATAGAGGAGGTTGGCTGAGACTGACTGTAAACTGACTGCATTTAATTTCGGAACACTACTTTTTTATTTGATCGACATTTTACAGGGCAGACAGAAATAAAAATCTTAGTCCTATATTTCGATGTGTTTCAAATGGAATGGCAAAATGATATATACACTCTCATAAATGTGGAGGGTATAAAGAAATACAATTTTCTAGTACAATTTTACTCGTATTAGGGAGATTAAAAAGAGCTTACAAGTACAAATAACTTTAACAAAATTGTTCGTCCAAAAAAAGAATAATTTTTATGCGATTTGCACATTATGGCACAGCTTACAGCCGACTTATGGGATCCATTGCCACAAAATGTTTAAGCTCGATAACTTTACATATAGATTTAATTGAAGAGGTAATTAATTTTATTTTCTTAAGATATTATTACATATTCGCCTTATCAAACATATTTTTTTATAAATAACTTCCTTCTAAAACTATATTAAACAATCTGCGAAATTTTGTTTGCACATTTGATAAATTATTGTACATTAAATTTTATATGCCATATAATTAATTTTTAAAAATTACAATGTACGAAAAAAATTGCAATCAAATTGTATGTGTGTATTGAATGCATGCGTGTGTATGCTAAGTTTAAGCAAATTAATTTACTTCAAACGACTTCTACAATCATCGTAAAATACAAAAATAAAAAACAAGTTGTTTTAGCTAAACTTATGAATGTACTTTAACACTCAAAAAATATTGCCAATAATGATTTGTATAGTGTACTAGAAATTAAATAATTTTGAGTAAAGTAACGGTCAAAGGAATATTTAATTGTTTATTATGGTTCGATCCCCAGCACGACAACATAGCTTTAGAAAAAATAATATCTCAAAGTTTTCTATATCTCATTCATATGACAAAGTCCTTCTTCGGTGCTCCCATATCACTTATCCTTATCGAGGTTAAATAGCATAATAGGGCTATGAAGTAAAAAGCTTCATTAACTTCGCCAACTCTTTTAAACTATTTTTGTTTCACCATTATCCTCTTTCATCACTCCTCTATCCCCTTTCCCCAGAAAGCAACACCTTAATTACTAGGAAAATTTTCATGAGTGTTGTTTCTCTTAAAAAATGACTTGACCAATAAATAATTAACAACTTTTAATTTTTGATATTTTTAGGGTTAGATTGTTTACCAAAAAAATAATATTGTTGTCCAATCGAAATCTAGCTAAGCTGTTAAATTTTCAAATTGAAACAATATGGATTTTGAATTAAAATTGAACTTCAATCGAAATCTAGTTAAGCTGTCTCCTTTTGTAAAGAAAACCATATGGATTTTGAATTTTATTTCAGATAAGAATCCAATGATTATTTGAACATTATAAATAATATATAAGTGTGGAAATTATGATCAAAGAAATTTTTCACTTCGGTCGGTTAAAAATAAGGTGGAAGGTAATATTGTTGTTTTTCCCCTAAACAATATTTCGAGTGTATTAATAGTAGCAAAAAGTTGCAAAAACTACATCTAAAATATAAAACCAAAGAAAAAATAATGTGACAACCTATTAATGGTTGTACGTATGCTGTTATATGTAATTTCGATTTACTTAAATCATTTTGTAAGACAGTGGATGTTAAGTGCGAAAATGCATTCATTATTTGAATACTGTACGTATGATTAATATTACAATTCAAAAATTGCTCATACGCACTGTAGTCAAATTCAGCTTAGTATCAGTATGCAGAAGCGGCGAAAGGTTTTAATAATACGGTGTTCCAACACTACAAAATGTAAAAGGGAACCACCTATTTTTAAACCATGTTACTATTAGCATTATTAGACCGAATCGACTTATTTCATTTTTGTAATAATCTATAACATTAACGTTCCAACTAAATATGGTCCATTGCCCAATACCATTAATATTAAAACGAGTCAAACGTCCACTGCAAAAGTCTTTTGATTTCAAACACTAATATTTAAATTTTTCGGCTTTACTTTTTCAGGGTTCTGGTTACTAACAACTTTATTATTTTAAGCAAAATTATTTAATTTTTTTGTTGTCATTTAATTCACAAACTATATTAAACAAAAAATGAAGTTCTATCACTTGTTTTTTTTTAAATACTTCTCAAAATAGGTGTAGGCTATCTTGGCCACCTCATACAGTGTTGTGCAAAACATAAGCAACAAACCCCGTATTTGACTTTGAATTGCGATATTTGGTAGATTTGATTTAAATAAATTAATTTTATGCAAGTTTGTAAGTACAGTTCGATTATTCAACATTGGCATCACCTTAAAATAAAAACTCCAAATATTCTCAAAATGCCAAACCATTACTTTAATATGAACAAAAGTGCTGCCGATGGTCATGAAATCTTAGTCAAAGTTTATGGCGACATGTTCTATCTGAACAATCTTGCCAAAAGTGGGGATTTTGAGCTCGATGACAAGGAACGGCTGAATCAACTCAAAAAGTTTAAAGAAGAAGAGTTTAATTCTTGCTCTATGTGAACGAATGCCAAAGGCTTCAGGAGTTGTCAAAATCATTGGAAGTGGATGAGTCGACAGTCAGCAAACGCCTAAAAGCCATGGGATTAATTCAAAAGCAAGAAAACTAGGTTCCAGACGAGTTAAAGCCTCGCGACGTCGAAATTTTTACTTTTAAACAGCTAATTGAAACCCAATAACGGAAGCGCTTTTTGCATCGAATTGTGACTGGTGATGAAAAGTGGATCCAATACAACAACCCAATCGCAAGAAGTTAGGGGTTTTTCCCGGACAGCCATCATCATTTGCAAAGCCGAATATCCATTGCATGAAGCTTATGCTCTCTATTTAGTGGGACCAGCGCGACGTCATCAATTACGAGCTGCTCAAACCGAATGAAAGGAGAACACTATCCGACAACTTATACATTTGAGCTGAAGCAAAAACAGCCAGAATACGAAGAAAGACACGACAAATTAATTTCGCAGCATAACAACGCTCGGCCACATGGTGCAAGAACGGTCAAAACCTACTTGGAAACGCTTAAATGGAAAGTCCTACCTCACCCTCCGTATTCTCCTTTTAATGACATATGGTCTGTCTCAGCAAGTGACTTTTTGTTTGTGGATATCCTGGTGTGCTTGAGCATAATTTAAATACAAGGTCAATGCATAAGGGATTTTTCGCTAGAAAATGTTAATTTAGTCTTCGACAAACAAAGTTTATATGAAAACAAAAAAGTTTTAGAGGGATATTTTTAAAAAACGCTAAGCTAACTGAAACAAGTAAAAATATTAAAGTCGGGCATAGTGAATATATGATATTCTAAAACATGTATATTTTTGGACAAATTTCTAGGCACAGCCCTAATGCCGGGATGTTGTTTATCTTTTTATGTATATTTTTATATTTTAAGCCCAAATTTAAACAGAACTCAGATAGGATCTTTCTATGGAAGGTAGATATGGATAAGAACCGATTTCAACCTGATTTAATAGGATTCGTTATTGGCTTCATTCATTCCAATATCTTTATATATGCGACCTGTAGTTTGATAAAAGTCAATTTAAGCAAATTTCACACATCCCAAATATCAGATATCTGCGGTTAAACCTAATTCAGGCCTAAATATGTATCGATTCTAACCAATTCAATAGAGTTCGTTCTTAGACCAGAAGAAAGTTATATACGCTATCGTCTGGATGCGCTTAAGATGGCTTAGTTCCTTAGCAGAGCTGAGTAAGGGCAACATTTAGTTTAAAATATCGTCGATCTTGCTCAGAAAAAAGTATCACAAAATTTTAAATAATTAAAAAAATGTGTTAAAATTCAAACTTGATTTCCAAACATTTTTTTTTTAATGTTTGTAAATTGTTATTTTTCATATAAAAATTCTTTGAAAATAAAAATTTAAGTTACAAAAAAATAACAAAAAGTTTTTTGTGTTTACAAATTCCATTGTTGGTGCCTTTTTAAAAAATATATTATTTGTATTAACAAAAATATTATATGAACGATGTTTAATATTACAAACAGTATTTTGTAGATTTATTCTGTGTAGGTTTGGTGTACGACTTTTGAGATCATTACATGTCTTGAACATATAAAAATATTTTTTGAATCTTTATAACCAAAAAACTTACAAAATTTATGCAAAATTCATAACTTCATGGAAACCATTTTTGTGAATTTTAACTAAGAGATTTGAAATATGTACCGACCACCAAAATCAAACAAAAATTCAATGTTTTGGGATCAGTAAAAAGTTGCAGGTGTATTTGCAAGCTGCACCACTATGCATTTCCCTGGTCTTTTATACTAACCAATTCTTCTATGTTCGTTATTAGTTCCATAATATATAAAGGACAATATTTTCAGAAAAATTATAAAAACAGGAACCTTTAAATACTTTCTGACCACTGTATTAATTAAAAATAAAATCCAGTTTTTCTTTAAAAAAATCAAAAATAGTTTTAAAATATTCAAATATATCTATGGTATTTTAAACATTGTACAAATCAAAACGATGGCATTTATATTGGAATTAAAATGTTTGTTTTTTACACTTATTTCATTGCATGAAACAAGCATATAAATTTTTTTCTTATAATTTAAAAAAATAATAATTAAAACTTACCTTGACTTTATGCAAATAAAGAATAAAAAACATTCAATTTATTTCTAAAGATGTTCTTAGCATTTATTTCGTTTTGTTTTTATAAATTGTAAAAATAATACATTAAAGTTTACAATAAATACTTTTGTAAGATTTGTAAATATAACTTAAGACTAACTAAAACATACATAAATGCAAAATAAAAATATATTTATAAAATTAAAGAAAAATAAATAAAAAAAAACTTTTTCAAAAGAAAATAATCAACATAATTTTTAAAAATTTAAAGCAATTTGAACAAAAAAAAAAATGAATTAAAAAATCTTTAGGATTAAATCCTAAAATTAAAAATATCCACCAATAAAAGTAAAGCAAGTCAATAAAAAAAATTCAGGAGAATTCAAGCCAGAGTTCAACTACCACATGGAAGATGTCTATTATAAAAATGTATCAAAATTAAACACTTGTTGCTTTTGATGTTTTCAATTATATATAAACATAATCTAGTCATTTTGCTTTCAACTTACAACTATTATAGCATATAATGTTCCAATCAAAGAGCCAGCCAAAACATCGGTCCAATGATGTTTATAATCCGAAACACGTGTCAATGATGTATACCAGGCAAACATGAGAAACACAAATTGTAACAAGTGTTTAAACATTTTACTCCGTGAACAGGTCATGCGTTTATGTAGATAAATCTAAAAAGAACATGCAAATATTTTCAGAGCTTGTAAAGAATTTAATCCATAATTAGATTTTCAATTTTATCTATGGAATGATTGCATTCATTCCCTTAAAATTAATTATTTTATTTTTATATTTATTAATTAATTTCTCAATATTCAATTTATTCAATTCAATCTTTACGAATTCTATTGATTTCTTAATCGGTCGATTTACAAATTTGGGAAATGAAAATGACATTCGATTTCCATCATTGGAAAAGTACTAATTTGAGTTTTTTTATTTAAAAAAAAAAATAATAGTTTCTTTCTCAGTACAATAAGAAATTTATATGAATTTTTAAGTTTAAATTAAAACTCAGAGCATCCAAAAAAGTTTAGAGTGTAAATTTTCTGATTTGACATAACTTCCACAATGTTGACAAAAAGGCATAAAAGTTTACGTTTCATCAATAGCATTAGCTATTTCATACTTCAAATGAAAGCTTGAAATCTTGATTACGATATAGACCTACATATTAAAAACTTGCATAAAAGCCCAATACTTCGTTACCCTTAGTTTTAAATATCGGAATGTATTTAGAATAAAATTGGTTGGGGAGTGTAACTAAGTGGGCACTTTTTCACTTCTAACGTCATTTTTACCAAATTTTAATTGGAAATTCCGAAATTAACACATACTTTAGCAAAAACAAAGTTAACATTTCAGATTTCTAGCCAAAGCTATTTGAGCAGGTCATTTCTACAACGCTTTTGATAACAACTGCAAAAATAACATATCCAGAGATATATACCTAAATGTTTTAAATTTTAGGTTTCTGTCCTCTCTACTTGAATTTCTAAGTTTCTAGTGTAAGTGAATGTCTATGAGGGATGTAAAATCTACACAAATAAAACAGATTCATTTTGATCAACGAATTTTTGGCCAACTCAATAGTTTAGTTGTTACAACCGAACTATTTGGTTGTCGCAACTAAATTTATTACTGTTTCTATTGAAATATATGGTTTAAATCAAAATTCTTTTCTTTTAAATGAATTTCGGTCGCCACAAGCAAATATGTCGTTGGCTCCAACCAAACCAGTCATTTGACAGAATTTCGGTAGTCACAATGAATCTGTTTTCTGAGTTTATGTTATCCATTCATTAAATTATTCCATACTCCAGAGAACATATATTATAAATTTCAGGTTTCTGGCCCAACCGGACTTAGGCAGCGTGGTAAGAGGTAGAGTTTATCATGTTTATGGCGTAAAATTGAAAAAGTAGCTTATCAGTGAATGAGGCCATACGCCAGGGAACACTTGTATTAAATTTCAGGTTTCTTGAAAAAGCGGTTTTGGTAGACCATTAAAAGCGGCACTTTTGCACTTTTAAACCTCCATTTGAATCATATTCTGACGAAAATTCTGAAAAGTACCTTATCGGTGATTTATCTCATACCCCTTCGAACACAAATAATACGTTTTAGGACTCTGGACAAATCGGTTTTGACAAACCGTTGAGGGAGAGTCTTTTCACTAATGAACACTAGATTTTACTATGTACCCATGCAACACATATTAAGTCTTGGGTTTTCCCACTTCCCTTAGAAATTTCCAAAAATAACGATGATAGATTGTACTAATTTTCTACTTCATTCACTAAATAAATGATTGCCCCTACAATACGCAGTTACTAATCGAATTTTATTTTTTAAGTTGATTGGAAATACCAATAATTGGATAATAGTATTGTTTTTTAGTTCATTTTTCCTATTTTCAATTCCCAATACAATAGTTTTGCTTTATTAATGGATTATAGGTAGGTCCAAATAAAAAAAACGTGATTAATAAATTTGATCGAATTGCAACCAATCTTTTGTCTGAGTGCGGTTTTGGGCTATAGTCAATGAGTTAGTCGTCACATAATTATTTTATATACTTATTATAAATCAAATCACTGTTTTAAAGGGCAGTAAAGAATAAGGAAACCATTTGCTAAAAAAAGTTATTCCATGGGGTCATATAGGACACATTAATAAAAATATGTTTTAGAGTCCTTTCCAATGTTCTTAGCTTATTACAAAATTATAAAACCTATTACAAAACTTTTATTTAACTTAGGTCGCTAGGAATAAAGAGTTTTACTTATGATACAAATTCTAAAGTCATCCGAAAAATCATTCCCAAATTGATCAATCGAAAGATGTCTATTTATATCTACTACTAGTTTCCAGAATAGGGGACTTACAAAATTATTTTGCAAAGACAATTTTACACACAGAAATGATCAATATAAAAATAAACCATAAGAAATCAAATGAATTCGTAAGATCGAACAAGATATATTTATTAAATTCCAAAGAATGAATTTCCTGCAAGTGTTTAAAAACGAATGCATTTGATTTACAAAGAAAATTTAATTTGATTTTTAGAGAATTCATCCCAAACAGAATTCATACCTCGAAGGTCTGAATATTTTCAAATACATAAAATATTATTGTATTTTTGCGATTTACACAGAAAGATATGTATCTTTGTAACTTACCGCTATGTAGATCATTGTAAAACATGTAAAACTAGCATGACCACTGGGAAATGATAAATATGCTTCTTTAAGTATTTTTGTTGGATATCCAAGACCACGACATGTAAATTCTTCAATATAACGACCTTCATTGAGTGGATTATCGCATGTAGAACCATCACTTAAGATTGGTTGGCAAACCTATAACAGAAAAAAAATGATATATGTATGTACATAAAATTTGGAATTTAAAAAAGAATTGTATTTTTTAAAATAAACTCTTAAATGGAATGTCCTTTAGAAAATGCTTCTTATGTTATTTTTGGTTAAAAAAAAAACTTTTATTATTTGTTTTACTTACCGTAAAAAAATGTGGCCTTAAACGTCCAATAGAATACTTAGCAATATCTGTTGTTAATTCACAAACACCTGAACCAAATATTAATAAACCAATACGCTTATAACATTCCACCATCCAGTCTGGTATTTCTAAATGCCAAAAATAATAGTTACTAGTTGATAAATTACCAAACGTATGCATTTTATGTGAATTCGATTTGAAAAATTCAATGATTGTTATCTAGAAAGAAAAACAAAATTAATTTTAATTAATGTTGGTTTATTAATAGAAATTTATTAAAAGTTATAAAAACAGCTGCCAACTTTTCCAAAAAAATATAGCTAAATTAGACCGTAAAGTCTATAGAAAATAGCAAAATATATTGTTGCGACAAATAGTCAATTTATTTGAACTTTAAAAATTATCATAAAATAGCAAAATTTTTTAAAATTATATTAATCACATTCTTTATAAATTGTTTAAATGTAAAGAAACATGATGCATTTTATTAGCACATTATAGATAAAAAATTAAAAAAAATCGATAAGAGCCAGTATTTTCGGTTATCGCTACAAAACCATCCTCAGTATCCATGCTCACTTTGGGTTAATGATTTATGATTGTGTACTTACATTGAGTGTTGAAAACAAATTAGCAAACCCGAAAAACACACAATTAGACTAGTCGCTAAATTCTCTTTACAAGTTTGACTTTACTCACACTCCAATAATACTAACAAACAAACAAACAAACAAATATATCAAAAAAGCTAAAAAAAATAACACAGTGCAGCATTTTTAAGGTCATCGTGTGGTTCCTCCTTCATACCCGTTTTTTTTTTGAAGTATATATCGAAACTAAAAAAAACCTGCAAAGGACTTGTCCAGATTACATCGAATTTTCTTTTTATGGACACCCTAAGTTTTTGTACCCAAACACGATTTTTTTAAAAAAGGAAAATTTTTATGGAATCCATATATCATAAACCGTTCGGAATTTTGTTTTTATGTCTTTGGCAAAGTTGTAGATCCAAACCAAAGCAAAAAAATTCTCATATGGACCGACCCAAAAAAATTGCATCCACTGCATCAAAATTGCAAAAAATTGGGAAAAAATGCTATTTTTTCATGATAATATGGAAATAGCCAAACTTCTTAAAAAATGTTTCTGAGTGGGTGTGATTGTCATGTGTGTTTTATCTTCGTGTTGCGGTTTTTAGGTGGAACTGGGTTTTTACAACACCTCATCTTCCTAAACAGGATTTTAAAATTGGTGTGATTACACTATGCAACAAAATGAAAAAAATTCTTTGCACAAATATAACCACTATTTTTTTTGATGAACTATGGTCCTCCTATTACAAAAATGGTCGAAATTTTAAATTCTATGGAACTATTGTGCAATATGGAAAATAGCCGGTGTCCAAACATTGATTATTTTTGTTTAGTTTGTGGTCATATGGTGCCACAAGTGTGCAAAGGAAAAGGTCTACTCCGGAATTTAAGCTAGCCTATGCATCTTATTTCGATGAGGTTGATCCCAGTGTGTGGCACTTGTTACTTCCGCCTTTTGGATTGGTATCATCGACGAGGTAGAAAACGACAAACATTGGCTATGCAAAATAAGTGTGAGCAAAAAGATGTGCTTTCTAGGGTTAAGGAATGTTCGTATTAAGATGACATGTACTAGAGAGTTGTTTATATTGTTGTTAGATATAATTTAGCTGAAGAAAGATTTCTTAAATTCCCAGTATTTAAGCCATTTCAGGACAAAATCATGAAAAAATCATAAAAAAATAGCATTTTTTCCCAATTTTTTGCAATTTTGATGCAGTGGATGCAATTTTTTTGGGTCGGTCCATGTGAGAATTTTTTTGCTTTGGTTTGGATCTACAACTTTGCCAAAGACATAAAAACAAAATTCCGAACGGTTTATGATATATGGATTCCATACAAATTTTCCTTTTTTAAAAAAATCATGTTTGGGTGCAAAAACTTAGGGTGTCCATAAAAAAAAATTTCGATGTAATCTGGCCAAGTCCGTTGCGGATTTTTTTTAGTTTCGATATACACTTCAAAAAAAACCGGGTACGAAAGAGGAACCAATTTATGTGTTGCACTGTGTAATCAATGCTGAGTTACCAAAAATCGGTGGAGAGATAATAACTAAATTCGGGGTAGCAAAATTAGCTTGTTCTATGTTTTAGGGCGTATTAAAATGTGTGTCTGCTGCATTGGCGATCCCGGCGCATACAAGCCGGGATACAGGTTGATTTCACCAAGATTGCTTGTTGTTCTTCCAAACAACTTTGTATTGAAAATTATAAAAAAATCAGTTTCAGCCGCTTGAAAAACAATGAGGGAAAATGTAAGAATAGCTCTAAAATCTACAATTAAAACACTAAAATTAATATATGTAATTTAATGTGCCCAATCTTTTCAACTGCTGGATTAATTTTAATTACAAAGTTACTTAGGAAAAATTAGCCACCGTGATCGCTGTTACAACAGACTGATAATGTAATGGATTGCTTTTATTTCGCATTTGAGTCATTGAGACTGAAGTGTTTTAAATGCGCAGCAGTCAACAAAGGGAAAAATGCCAAAAAGATTCATTAATTTAAGATATAAATTGTTTTCTTTTCCTTCTTAAGCGCGACTTCTCATACAAGTAGTGTTGCCAGAACTCGGATATCAGAAAGGGCTAAATTTGTGAGAAAAATTACTTAAAAAAAATTCTAAAATAAAGCATAAAGTGGCTGAATAAATATATAAGAAAAGTCTCGCGTTTATGTTTAAAAAATACTAAATTCAGTGGAAAAATTTTTAGTAAAATTACCTACCAAAAGCACATTCTGTTGTTTTTTTACAATATAGAGGACTTTTGATCTACCTTTCGCGATAACATTTTGGGATTTGTCATAAGAAACTTTATAAAAAATCAGTATTTTATTCATCCAGACAATATTACGATTATTTACTTGTCAATAGTCAGAAATTGATATAAACATTTTAATATTTTTATTAAAAATGCAGTTAATTTTTATTTCTGTAACATTTTTTTCATTAAACATAAATATACTTTACATTTTGAACAATAAGTTCGCGTTCTTGATTTACATCCTACAAGTCGGCAGCATCTTGCTGATGGCAAATCATGTTCAAGAGGCCAGTGTTTGTACCCATCAAGTCTTTTGTCTTGGCATGGCTGTTCGGAAGGACGATATTTTTTAGCAGCATTTTGACGTTCGTCATCTTCATCTTCATCCTCATCTTCGGAGTTGTATTCAATATTTCTTTTTTTATCTATAGCTACTAGTTGTTTAGCTAATGCCATTTTAAAACTTAGCAAGTCATGGGTATTTTTCCGTAACTGGGAATTCATTTTGCAATGATCTCTGTACTGCATCCAGGCGTTGCAGCACACAAGGTCAATGAAATGTATAAAAACTTTTAAAGTCCATTTTCTAGTTTTAAAAAATGACCTGTATGACTCCATTAATTGATCACAAATATCAACGCCGCCCATACACTTGTTGTATTCCCTGACGATTCTAGGAGCTGGAACTTCTATGTACCTTTTCTCTTTTTTTTCCCAGCGTTTCACATATTCAACTGGCCCACACCCGTAAGCTGAAGATGCAAGCACTACAGACTTTGAGTCTTTCCATTGCACTACGACAATATTATCTTCACTATGACAGAATTCCTCCATATCACCCCTCTTCATGTGTTTCTCATTCGTGAAATGTACGTTTTTTATTCTGTTCCTCATTATTGTTCCAGTAGCAAAGATTCCACGATTCAACAGAGCTTGTAGTAGTGGTATTGTCGTGAAATAACGGTCAAAAAATAGTTTGGAACCTTCAGGAAGTGTTTCTGCCAAACGTAAAACAAAGCCTGGTCCTAAGCCTAAATTCGAGCAAGGAAGTGGTGTAGTCTTGCCTTGATAAATCTCAAAATCAAGGACCAGCCCCTCAGAGGTTGTCAAAACTTCGTTTTTCAATCCCACTCCTCTAGGCTTATTTGGGAGGCTTTGTCTAACAGGGCACCGACCAGTAAATGGTATCATTTGTTCGTCTATAGAGTAATTAGCATTACATTTTCTTGGAATATCTCTACAAGCAGATCTCACACGTTCAAGTAACGGATTTATTTTCCAAAATACATTTGACTGTTTCTCTGCATCCGTTACTTCATTGTTGTCCACCACATGTAGACACATGCGCAAGAGAAAGAATCTATCACGACTCATGGTATCAGCTACAACAGGGAGTCTTGTGGTTTTCTCCCAGTACATGCGTAGCCTTGGATAACGAATGCAGCCCATCGCAATCACGATGCCGAAGAAATTTTTTATTTCAGCTATTGATGCTCCCAGCGCTTTGCCCTTCTCAGCAACATGGTACCTGTTTGTGTATTCCGTAACTTTTGCTAAAAACTCATCATTAAAATAAACCGAAAAATAATGATAAGGGGTCTCTATAGGTATGTTTGTGTCATCAGTTGCACAAGAGCTACTTTCCAAATGCGTCTCAAACGGTCTTCTTTTCCAAATATCACGACGATTGTCAGTTTGACTTACATCTGGTTGTGTCACTGATAGAGCATTTACCTCTTCTTCATTCTCGCTTTCCTGATCTGACAAATCATTTCCTACAACGGGTAATTCCCAAGTTGCATCCCCGCACTCATCGTCACTACTAAAATCTTCCAAGTCTGAATTTAAAAGTTCAGCTAAGATATCGTCTTCAGTTAATCCACCTGAGAAGAAGAACAAAAAAAGTAAACATATTTTTATAATGAAGTCCGAACACGCACAATTGTGGCACTTCAAACAATTTTGACGTAAAAATATAAAAATTCACAAAATAATCAAGAAGATACACTTTACACACAATATTTAGTATTTTTTCTTATTAAAAACAATTGTTTGATAAAATATTCCACAATTTAAATAAGTTTAATTTAAATGCAAACTTACCCTTTCGACTCATTTTTGCAACTGCCAAAAGTACACAACTAAAACTATGAAATTAACATGAAAAAACAAAAAAATATAACGGTTTTTTCCCATTAGCAACAAAGAAAGAGCATACACAATTGTGTTTTGCCGGTCTTATCGCATAACGTCAAATATTAAAGAAATTATGGAGATTTAAACTTACCCGCACAATTGTGCGTATACGGTCGGAAAGGGATATATTGGCATGTAATGGAAATCAATTGATTTTGATCGGGATCGATTCGTTAATAAATCTAAATTTAAATATTTGCCTTTTTTAAATCAAACCCCAGCAAAATAAAGTGGATGTTATTCTTTACGAATCTCTTTTTCAGAACATCCAAAGAAGTTAATAGTGCAAATTTTTCGATTTGTAAGAAGTCATTTTAAACAACTTCCGAAATGTTGATATTGACCCTTACTAGTAAAAAAAAAAACAATTATTTAGTTGGTCCATAAATGCTTAATTCCTGCAGTCATTAAATTCCTTATTGAACATATTTTGCATACAACTTTTATTCACTTCGTCCTGGTCGGAATAATAATTCTTGGCATATTCAAAACCACATTTTTAACTTAAAAAAAGCCACTCCCTATATTTATTTTGTAGTTCCTATATTTAACAACTTTCGTAAACTAATGAAAAAGTCCATCTGCTCATCGATTTTTCATAGCACCGAAACAAACTACTTCCTCCAAATGACACGCCAATGTTAAAATCATTAATGATTCACCGAAATTTTCTTCCTCAGCTCTTATTTTGCTGGGACATAATACAAAATATTCAGGATTATAATCTTAAAAACGACCAATTTTAATTCTATTGATTTTCAATATATAATACTTTATTCATACTGAGTTCGAAAATAGGTATTTTCGTTTCTTTTTTCAAGTTTTCCAGTCAAAATTTGTAGGTTAGTTAAAAATCTGAAAATGATAATACGTTTTTTGGTGTTCAATGTATGTTAGATAGAGTGTTATTTTATATAATCTTAAGGTTTTCGTATCAAATATTAAATACAGTACTTATTCTATTTCTATTCTATTCTATTTATATTCTATTTCTATTTCCTTCTATTACTGGCCAACTTCGCATAGCGCAGAAATAAATCCCGATATTTTTAATTTAATTAAATACAAATTTTAGATTAAATTAAATGAATAAAAATGTTGCTTTTAAACAACTTTAAGAAGTGTAGAAGTTTATTTGTTCACTTTATTATACCTTGAACTTTTTTTTAAAGAATGTACAATATTTTTAAAATATGTGCTATAAATTCAGGATTAAAGTAATGTTTTGTATAATATCGCAAAAATGCCAAAAACAAAATAGGTGTACATTTTTTAAATGTTACTAAAATAATTAATATATCCAAGTTATAGATAAGCCTGTTCCAAAGTCTAGCCATAAAACAGCTATGTTGGCAGCACTGCATGCAAGAGACATGGCTTAATTAAATTGACGTCTACACAAAATATTAAAACAATATTAAATACATGAGAAAGAATAACATCAAGAATAAATTTTTTTTCTTTGCATATACTTTTCATGTTTAGACGTCTCGTGTAGACGTCAAGTAAAATTTCAGTAATAGGGGTGGTAGAAATATTGGACACCACGCTCACTAAAAGCTTTAGAACATGCCAATATTAATATATGTTTTAGTGTACCGGTCGCCTTAAATCAGTTTTCAGTCGATTAATTCTTGTCCCCACGCTACAGGATACAAATAACATATTTACATACTAAAAAGTCTGTTGCCTGCTTCGAATGGGTACTAAAGATGACACAGTAATAAGTACATACTTATATAATAATAATCGGTCCATCTTTGGACAATGTACCCATATGAACTTTGTTACTGATTTTCTCATAGATTTATTATAAAATATCACATATCACATTATCCAAATTTGCTTGGAAGAGGGTGTTTTGCCGGACAAGTTTTTTTTATGGTTATTTGTTATCAATTAAAACATGCTTAATTGTGGATTGCTTCCATCCTTTTATATGTGCGACTCAAAAGTCGTAAAATATTAGATAACTAAAAGAAAACAAATTTTAGTTTTCATATTATAGTTGATCTCTTTAATACTTACATGTAGGAAAATGAATTTTTTAGTCTGTTTCGAGATCATAGAAAAAAAATTTTTTTTTTCAAATGAAAAAATTTTTTTACCAGTCTGGTATTGAAAATGAGCAAAATCGGTCCAGCGGTTAAAAAGTTATGAGTGAAAATGTGAAGATACCTCTAAGTTTTCCATACAAATTGGTGTATTTTAGTTCAATTTCATAGTATCACTGTTATATAATAAATTTTCTCATATTTTTTCACGACTTGCTTAGAAATGAATAATAGTTTGTATTCACCACAAATATTTTTCACCTCAAAAATTTTTTTTTCACTACAAATATTTTTTCACCTCAAAAATTTTTTTTCACCTCAAAATTTTTTTACAATGTTTTTTAAATTATTTGTATCAAAAATAGTATAGACCATTTTATTAGGATATTGTAAGTATAGAACATTTTATTAGGAATTTAAGCCTTTTTTTCTTGTTTTTATTTAAGAAGGTCGTAGCGGACCAGAAAATGCATTCCATTCAGCTTGTGTCTAATAACTTTTTTTGTGTATTCTCCATAATTACTAAATAAAAATAAGAAAATTATTTCATTTCCAAAACAAAATTTCTATGATTTTGGACCAAAATAAAAATACATTTTCACACATATAAGTCTTAAAAATATTAATAATAAAACAAAAATTTTACTATGAATTATATCTCGGTACGGTTAAAAAGAATTGTTTGAACATTTGCGAAACAATTTAAACACATGTTTTTAATATTAGCTAATAGCTTATTCGAACATATGGTAACAAAAGGAGAATGTAAAAAACATAAAAATAGTAAGTAAATTTCATCTAAACTCAATGTATGTTAGCATAAATAGCTTTTTCCTTTGATTTGTGAGTTAAATAGATATATTTCTAATTTGCACTTTCAAGGGCACGAAGCATGTTGATGAAGGTCGTAGCGGACCAGAATGCATTCCATTCTGCTTGTATCTAATAAATTTTCTCGGTATTCTGCATGAACATTTCGCTGATCTCGAACCAGACTAAAAATACATTTTCATACATATATGAAAACAAACGCTTTTTTTATAATCTTTATTAATATCGCCTAAATCTATAGTTATTTAAAGACAATTATTTCATTAGTTTATTTTAATTATTCAAAATCAAACATAAAACCTCATATGCATAAAACTAAATCACAACATTATCTACCTAATATTGGATTTTGTGTTGCTGTTGTTATTTTACATGGTAATTTTTTGTATAAAAATATACAAAATGATTGTGCATTTGACTGGTGTTTCCAATTTTTTAACCCTGCCAGTTAGGTCATTATTCGAAAAATGAAGAAAATTGATTAATCGGTTATTCGGGTTGGTTAATCGCGAAAAATTAGCGGTCAATCGATTAATTGTTTAATGCAAAATAAATGTATTTCTTTCATCAATAAGAACACTAAGAGCTACCTGCTGCTGAAATATCAAAATAAGTCTATTGCATTGGTTTGTAAACTGTTTGTTTAGGACAACTCAAAGCATCCTGAGATTTTTTTAAACAATTTTGGCTTATAATCATTGTTTTTTAGAGGAATCTGACAACTCTTTTAAAAGAAAATTTCAGACGTGTTTAGTGGAAGTAAGGCCTTAAAAACGCATAGTGTTTTACCGAACTGGGACATTTTGTCGATAAAGTTGGTTTTTATTTTCTTTGTATGACACTGTCCAAAATAAAAAAAATGCTAAAATAAACAAGGACTGCCTTCAAAAAAAATCAATAACAAATTCATTAAACTATGAATAGTTTTTGAATAGTGGGGTGCCACTGCACCCCAACTCTTTCACTAGCCGGTTTAAGCTTTAGATTCAAAGAGGTTATCTATTAGAATAGATATGAAAATCATGCATATTCCTGACAAGTCCCCACTGATTTTTCCATGTTTATCCAATTAGGAATAAGCGAATTCTTAAATATTTTTGTTTAACAACTTAATTCTACTTCATTAAAAATTGTTGTTAAATGAAATTAGAAACAAAATTCCATGTTAATTTTTGTTTTTATAAATTTTTTCATAGAATTTTAAATGAAACCTTTTTTTTAGAAAACAGAGTTTTCGAAGTTAAAGCAATTTTATAGTATTCTTTTATAACCTAAGTAATGCTTGTTAGTCATTTGTTTCATTGCTAAGGAGAAAAATATATATTTTCATAAAAAATGTTTTTTGTTAAAGCTCTGCTTAGAGGCTCTAGCTTTTCTAAATCTTCGTGTTCTGATGAGATTTAAAGTTGTATTTCAATTTTTTGGACATAAAAATATAATTTTATATTGTTTAAAATTTATTTTTAAAGAAATTGAAACAACAATAAAAAATTCTTTATCATATTTCCTAAAGCCTATATAACACTTGCCTTAATTCAGTCGATTTGAAAAGAATTTTATTGTATTTAAGCCGATTTTTTTTTACGATTTTCTTGACAAAGTTAAGAAAATTTAGAAGTTTTAAGAAAAATTTATACTAAAAATTTAACCGGTTAACCGACCTATTTTAATTGATTTTTAGGATCGAATAATTATTTGAGTTTTAAATTATTTGCTTAGCAATTAAACGAAATAGAGGCGATTAATCGAGGAATTGGTTAATCGATTAACCGAATTAGAAACACTACATTTGACTTAATTTGGTTAGTAATTCTAACTTCTACTGTTAGGTCTCAACTAAAATTTTATTCAAATGCCGCTTAAATGACTTTAATTTTATCCATGAAAATCTTGGTGTACACAACAAATCGGTCCATTTGTAAATAATAAAATTCAATTTGCCGACTTTTCATTGTTGTTGCTATTAAATAAATAAATGCAGTCAAAAGAGTTAATAGTGTAGCATGTTATTATCGCAAAAAGATAAAACTGTGAAGCGGGAGAAAAAACAAAATCGTAATTTAGTGTTATGTTTTGTGTTAATATGTTGTATTTTACGGGATTAAGATCAAACGCATAAACCACGATACAAGTACTTGTTGCAACGCAGCGACATTCTAATGTTAAATCTTTAGTTTAATATAAACATCTGAAATGTAAACAGTTTAGTTACAGTGTGCGGCATAATTCTTTAGTTTATGTGTGTTTGTATTTATTGTGTGTGTTTGGTAGTTTGGGAGGCATCTGTAAAAAGACACTTTCAGCTTTCATATTGAAGCACTTTGAAAAAAAAAAAAAACACACTCACGCAACATAAATTTTATGATAAATTCGTGATGAACACGTGAGCTTTTAAAGTTTAAACTTTAAATTAAAATATTTTACGCTGTTTTATTTTTTGAGTTTCACGCATTCACGCGCGAAATTGTTTTTCAGTTCTTTTTAAACTATAATTTAGAAATGAATATACAGGATTAAAAAGACATATTACCAGCAACATTGTATGTAATTGAACATTATTATCTAGCGTCATGACGACAAAAATTTAAGAACCAATATATTCAGATCAGTTAAATAAGAAATATCGCAGTAAAAAGCATAAGATAATATTAAAACTTGGCTACAACCACAATTGAATGGGTTTAGTTACAACCACAAATTAAAAAAATTTTGAAGGGACTTTTTAAAAAATTTAAAAAAAAATATACTTAAAATTGTGTTTTAATTTTTTTTTTTAATAGAATTTAGAGAACAAGGTAAAAATTTAATGAAAAAAAAAATATCTGCATTCATTGAAGAACTTCATTCAGTCAACGTTTAGATTTTGTTTGTAAATATCTCCGTTAAGGGCATGGTAGGATAATAAAAAATCCATCAAAATCTTGTTTGAGCACATATCTTTATTCTTTACATCGATACAAAAACAAATCGACGACCTGGCTTACATTAACCCGAAGGTCTATTTATCCGCGGATGTTCTTAAGATAAATTGACTTTAATCAGTCGGTTGCGAGAATAAGTGGTAGAGGCAAAGAAGTGGATTCTCTCTCAGTCGTGTGGTTATGTGTGGTTATCAAAATCTCATTTCCCACTTATGAATTTTTTTTGTTCCTTTAAATATGCAACACAAAATGTTTAATATGCACTGCTAACTAACTAATTGCACGATTAATCGACACTATTTCAGTTAATGTGGAAACAAATGATTTAAAGCGCAAATAACTATTCGACCCGATAAACGGTGAAAATTTATTGATTTCCTGGTTAAAATTTTAATATGTGTTTTCTCTATTATTTTCTCACCAAATTACTAAAATACCGTCAACTTGTTCTAAAATCGAGTAAAAGTGATTTTTAAGCCTACAGATAAAATTTTCCAAGCCACTCAAATATGTCTCAAATGCGATCGAATATTTTTAATTTCTATTTTTAATTCTTAAAATTAATGTTAATTATATTTCCATGACCTTCAGGACAAGCTTGCATTTATTGTTAATCGATTGCCGTGGACTCCAAAGAAAATGGTTGAAAATAACCTTAACAGGAAATTTTCACACACGCAAGGGAACACATAATTTAAATTTCAGGTGTTTAGCCAAAAATGTTTGGGCAGGACGTCAAGATTTTTTCTTCCTCGTAAAATTTATAAAAAATCAGTAGCTAGGATATACTGCAAGACGCAGGTATATCAAATTGCAGGCTTCTAGCCGTCAAGGGGGAGATTTTCTTTTAAAAATTACGTCTTTCCAGTTGGATTTCCAGTCAAAGGGGTTTGGACAGGCCGTCAACGAAGAAAATTATAAAAGATACCTCATCAATGGGCTAGCCATACTCCGTGGCAAACACATTAAAAATTTTAGTTTTCTAGGCAAAAGGTTTGACTTTACCCCTTTTTAGTCCCTCAACATATAATTTTCCCAAATTCCCATGAAATTTGGCACTGTTACACCAAACTTCATCTTTCTAGCTTCAGCGGTTTGGGCAGGTTGTTGAGGAGACTTTTCTTCCTTTTAACTCCATTTTTAACGCATACTTCAAGTTTTAGGTTTGTTGTTAAAGGCGAGTCTTCCCTTCCTTTTTTCCGCTACCGTAGGAATTCCCAAAAAAAAAACGCATTTTAGCGAATATCTACGCCAGAGGCGTAACATACATACAAATTTTCCACTCCCTAGCTCGATTGGTTTGGGCTTGGCGATGTTGAATGAGTAAGTCAGTAACGTTATTATTTTATATGTATGGGTATATAGAGACATACATATGTTTGTCTGTATATATATTTATCATTATTATGATTGCATCACTTAAATACAGGATAGAGCAAAACCCATCAACTGATTTTCTTTTCTAAAACTTTGCACTTATAAATTTTGTTTTAATTAATTGTGGAAAATTGTATCCGACAAATGAAAGCTGTTTTTAATTAAAGTTTCTATAATTGTGAGCAGAAATAGTAACGCCACGTAATCCAATTCGGCTAGACTGTTGTTCTATAACTATAAACATCACCAGAAGAAGAATTCTGAATTCTGTGTCGCGTGAAGTATGACAAGTCATCTTGTTATGTTAGATAAATTTAGTCTACGCAGCTCTATAGCGGATTTCGTGCACAATAATAGCGTTGCCGAGGACTCCTTTGATAAAACTAAGGTTCAATCACCTTTTCCGACGTAAGAAAAATTCAATCAGCATGGCTCTATAGCGTTCGCCTTTTACGGCAATAGCGTTACTGGCGCCTCTTTCGAAAAAATAAGGTCCAATGACATTTCCTGACGTAACTGCTTACTAACCACACTGTGGCTTTGAGGGATTTTCAGTCCCGGAACCTAGAATTTTGCATTTGACGTGATCGCTAGGATAAAAATGAGTCTTGTCGCTCATGATAAATTTTGATGGAAAATCACAATTATCGCGCGTTCTTGAGGTGTATTCAGTGCTCCACTACTTTTTTTTTTTTTTGAAAAGATAGACCAACTTAGTTTAAATACAAGTTCTGATTCCAAAAATACCATCATTAGTTAAATTTTGCTTGTTTTTGCTAATTTTACAAATATTGGCTCATTTAGATTTTTTTTTCCAAAAAAAATATATATTATTTTTTCCTTTGTCTCATGCAGTAGAAATATAAATTTATTTTAAAGTCGATATTATGTAAATAACATTTTTATTTGACTTTTAAAATAACTCTTGTATAAATAAACTTTTAGATTTTGACACACTGAATTGCAATAGAAGATATATGTTGCAAATTTATTTGTTAACTCTCAAAGTTTCCACCAATTTGGGTTTAGTTAAATACAAAATGTATTTTTTATAATGATTTAATAAAGAGAGCAAGTAAATAAGATTTAATTACTTATTTTTTTTTCATTTAAACCGCTTTTGTATTGTTTTTTCGAGCTGTCTTTAAGAGTTTAAAACAATGTTTTAAGAGCATTTTTTCGGTTGGATTATTCATAACCATATAATTTTGATATATCTTTAAATGCGATTGCCCTAACCATGTTTTATATTTGCGTGTGTGTCACGGTTCCATCACTATAATTGAAATACGTCGTAAGAGGAGTAAAAAAGTACGCGGTAGCTTTCATTTATAATTGTGCATTAATTTTTTTCATTAAAATTTATAACAACATAAACAATTTTATGTTGTTTAAAAATAAAATCTTTTTATTTACAATTATTGCTGATTGTTTGCTGTTTGTAAATATTGTCTAATATAACAACAACGCACATAAGTACAAGATTATTGTAAATAACAGCAGCAATAAAATAAACAATTTTCATCTTTAACGTCATTTCAGATGGTTTGTTATTTTAATAAATTAAACAGTTGTATTACCTTAACGGTGCATTGTAATTTATTTCACGGAATAAATTTCATAAATCGATTTTTAATTGTTGGCCTATGAATATAATACTAGGTACTAGATCGCTTACTGTATAAAGGCCCTAAATGAATTTTCTATTTATTTATTGTTGCATTTAATGTTTAAATATTGCATTCAATGAAATTTGGTATACAAAGTTTTTCGCGATTTTATTGATTTTTCCTCTAAATCAATTAAAATCGAGTTAGGGTGATTCTACATGACGCCATCGATATATAATAATAAAACTGAAAATATTTTTAACTTACCATTGTAATTGGCATTAAAAAACACATAAAATACAACATCCAACTGGGCATTGTCGATTCATGATAGGGATGCATAAGAGAATCATCATTGCAAAAGAAACCACGTTTGTAAGATTCACCCCATAAGTTGAAACTTAAGATAGGCAAACCAACTGAAAAATTAAAATAATAAACAAATATATAAACTGATAAGTATCAATCAAATAAAAAACACATATTATTGAAATAAGATTTTATTAAAAAATTAAAGATTATTCAATAAATTTTACTGTTTCAGGTTGTTCTTTTATACATATACAGTGAAACCTGCAAATAGCGTAAAGTAGTGGTACAAAAAAATTTTCCGCTTATTTAAGATTAATTTACTGTAAAATTTTAATACGATAAAAAATTATCAATCCTCCAATGGCTTTAAAAGGAAGGTTTTACTGTAGTATGTATGTACATTTTCATCTGAATACGTTCACATTAAATTACATTTATACATTGTGCCTAATCATTGTAAACTATTTGAATGTCTTAAGCAGGTGTTCGTTCACATATGGCAAATATTTTCAGTATCAATTACAGAAACTCATATCTACATATCAATATTACCTAACAAATTGTATTAAAAACTACTGGTATAAAATACAAAAAGTTGTTTATATTTATGCATGACTATTTTTATTGAGATTTTTTTTTAAGACTTACAAATTTTGAGAATATTTTATGTGAGGAGATTATAAACTGCACTTATATTATAACTGCACTACAATAATTTAACCTTTTAGAATTAACACCATTAACGAATACAAGTTACAACCCACAAGATCTGATGTTTTTTCATACAATTTTTATTTTTCAAAATTCATCTCTTGATTCCTTGAATTTTTTTCATTTTAACTTTTTAAATATTGAGCGCCCGGTAGGCTAGTTGGTAGCGTGCTAGCTTATCAGTGCGGGGATCGTGGGTTCAATTACCACCAGAGGCTCTGGTCTGTTTTCGCTACAACGAGCCGAAGGCCTTTGTTGCTAGTGCTCGGTTAGGGTATTAACATATAATTTTTAATTATATGATTAATAAATAAAATAAATAAATAACTTTTTGAAAAGGCCTTAAGAAGAGACACTCAAAAATTTGGCTTCAGAAATCGCATCACTATAGAAAAGTTTTGGAAAAAATTCCAAATCGGGGTTCAAATTTTTCAGAATATGTTACTTTATGCGATTTTGAAAATTCCAAAACTTTAGCAAATAATTAAAACATAAAATACAGTGTTGCGCAAAACAAAAGCAACAAAATGTACGTGGATTTTAATTTAAAATACATATTTTTCAAAGTCGTTTAGAATAAATATTTCGATTGACAATATGTAGTCTGCCATATGAGGCAAAGTGGAAAATTTTCTGTAATTTCACAATAAATTAAAATTTAGTGCTTTTTTAATATG
The DNA here is from genome assembly GCA_949748255.1 of Eustalomyia histrio. NCBI lineage: Eukaryota > Metazoa > Arthropoda > Insecta > Diptera > Anthomyiidae > Eustalomyia > Eustalomyia histrio. Next base: position 53,054,569 of record OX456527.1, read on the forward strand.
TAAAATTATTTAGAATTCACTGGATTTATATGATTATGTGCTCAGATCCTAATTTATATCCACTTTTTTAGCTACTAATTGCAAGCAAATATTTCCTGAAGCTATAATAAAAAATATCTGTTATATTTAATTTTATTTGATATAAATAATTTACGAAATAAAATATATATTAGAATAATAAATATCCTTTGAGTAGTCAGTTTTTAAAACATTTTTTTATGTCCAAAAATATTTTGTATATCTTCTCGCAATGTAACCAAAATTATCAAATTAAAATATTATTGATTAAAATATTTTGATATACACAATACCAAAAAATTATACATTTTTACTATAAATTAAAACTAATTATAACAAATGCTTTATAATTTTCTTTCCTGGAAATATTATGATCTGATTGTAGGCAAAATAAATTAGAAATAAATTGGGACCTGAACACAGAATCGTACAAATTACAAGCCAGTGAATTCTGAACAATGGTACACTTTTTCATTGCAAAAAAAATAATTAAAAAAGTTATATATATAATTTCTGAAAACTTCTTATATTGATTTGCACAGTCCTATTAAGAGAACTTTCATATTTTTGTTGGATTTTTCACACATACTATTTTTAATAAATTTGTTTAGGATCTTACTTAATTCTCCAATCAATTTTTTTTTCCGAAACGACACCGTTTGTCAAAAAAAATTAATTTTAAAGTAAAGCATTGTAACTTATTCGAGTTGCAGGTTAAAAATCTGTTATACACCATAAAAACACTATTTTTATGTACATCTTAAAAAAAGTAGTGATTTGGATATTAACCAGATGCTTATCTGAAGCATAAGTATTTGCTGTAACTTTAACATAAAAATCCAAAGTATCATTTAGTTCTAATTGTCCTCTTCTAAAGCAGTTCTTTTTCATAACTTCAAAAAATGTGATTTTGAATAAAATTAACACTTTTCAAATCTATGACGGGCTTAAAAACAAACTAGGTTAAACATTAACCCCAGGTATTTACATATAAATTTAATATTTATAACCATGGTTTAATACTAAACTTTATTTGTATAAATTTTTAAATTACAATTTACCAGATAAAATCGGAGTTATCAATAGAAAAAGTAAAATATTTATTATAGTAAAAATTGCAAGAATTTCGAATAAAGTAATTTAATAAATATGGTCCGATTACTAAATGTCATGTTATTATTAAATTATGTTTTTTATTAAATTTTATGATAAAAACCAATGGCAAATATGTACATCAAGGTGTGTTTTTTATTTTTGAACGCGATGCTTAGTGTTGTCCGATTAAACCCAAATTTCGAGCATCGGAAATCCTTGAATTTATTACTTCATATACCGGATCTGATATTATAAAGGTAATAAAAGTTCAATCATTTGAAAAAGTACTGGTTAATTGGGTGGCTTGTTTTGACAGACGTAATAAAAGAATTTTAGGGACAAATGTTGATCGAAGATGCTGTAAAAAGGATGCTGGCTGATATCGATATGATTGGTGACCAGATACAGCACTATCTAAAATATATTGGTGGTCAAAAATTAAATACGAGGCCGGAACAATAAATCCGTGACTTTTCGAACTTCCTTCGTAGTTATATTAAATGCAACACTGCCTTCAGAAACTACCACCTGTTAATAGACTACTGTCAAATTTTAAGCAAGTTCCGTCATTTAATTTGCATTTAACAGCTGTTCAACATACAACTTCATGGATTTTTTTTTTTTTTTTAATGGAAAAAAGTAAATTTCGAATGCTAATTAATCATTTTTTTTTTGCGAAAAAAACCGTCAATCAAACCAAGGAAAAGCTTGATAAATACTATGGGGTCTCTGCACCATCAATTTCAATGGTAAAAAAGTGGTTTACTGACTTTCGTTGTGGTCGCACAAGTACAAATGACACTCAGCGTTCTGGACGGCCAATTAAGGTCAATACACCCGAAAATGTCGAAAAAATCCATGATATGTTGTTGGCTGATCGAAGAGTAAAAGTGCGTGAAATTGTTGATGCTAGAGGCATTTAATATGACAGTGTGGTTTCGATTTTAAATGATCAGTTGGATTTAAGAAAGCTGTCTGCAAGATGGGTGCCGCGTTTGCACTCAATTGACCATAATGCACGGGTGCACACGTGTGTAGTCTCAATGGCAAAATTCCATGAATTGGGCTACGAATTGGTAACTCATCCGCCATATTCTCCGGATTTAGCTCCAGTGACTATTTCCTATTTCCAAAACTAAAGAAATAGCTCGGTGGAAAGAGATTTAGCTCCAACGATATTTTATGGACCTCAAAAAATCCAAATTTTTGGAAGGGATACAAAAATTAAAGAAACGTTGGACAAAGTGTATTCAGCTAATAGGAGATTATGTTGAAAAATAAATTTTTTTGTTGCAAAAAAAAAACTGTCTTTCATTCATAAAGTCACGGACTTATTGATCCGCCTCTACAATGGAAATGAAAATAAAGATCAAGGTTATGAAATGAACTTAGACTCCCTTCAACACTTGGTTGATTCTGGTTGCAATAATATTCATGATAGTGGTGATTTAGATGTGCCTTCTGAAAAAAGATCGCGCAAATAATTTTAGCTTTTTGCATTTAAATATGTATCTATGTATTTATTTTATTATTTTAATTTAATGAAAACTCCATCATTATATGTCAAAAATAATGCGGTACATTATTTTGTTAAAGGTATTTATTATTTATCCTTTGTAAGTTATTTACAAAAAAGTGAAAAAAGACCCGCAACATTCTGCGGATTTTCACGGCTTAACCATCATTTTTTACATTAGCGTTGTCGAGAAATTGGTTTTAAATAGTGGTGGCTCAAACTTTGCTAAAAACAGGAAAGCAGGAAAGATGGTATAAAAAGTATATCAATTTTTTGGTCTGAAAGTACTATTGCCGAGTAAGGTGAAAACATAACCGGTTCTCAAAAACTTACCTTGATTTTAAACCCTCTATCACGTGATGTGTTTAAAAGTACGAGTCTTGTGATATGTTATTTAGGGTTAAGTGTGTGACATGTTCTTTTAGACCAGTCCTGTGACATGTCACAGAAACCGGTCACTTTAACATGGACTTGTCCTTGGGGGGGGGGGGCACCCCAAGGACAAGTCCATGTTAAAGTGACCGGTTTTTTATAACTAAAAAATTTATTAGTGCTATTTTAACTGAATGTCATATTACATGAGTCGGTTGTTGAAGTATTTTCACTGCTGATCCCTTTTTTCAGCCTATGTAGCATTTTAAGGCAATTTAAGTTTGTAAGTATAAGTTTTAATTATTAGAAATAAAATTTTCATCAATACCCACTTTTTTAAAATTAATAAATTTTTTTTGCTAATTTTGTCAAATCGGCAATAAATATTTGTAAATATTCTGAAAAATTCTGTAATTTAGAAATTTTAAAAAACAAAAAAATTTACTAAATAATATTTTTTTTACTAAAAATCAGTACAAAAATAGGAGTGTGATTAAAAACAGTTTACAAATTTTTCTACTAACTTTTTTTTCTGAGTGTATCACAATGAGCCGGTCACGTAACGTGTCCTGGAATAGGTCCATCTCCCGCAGGGTATGAACTAATAATGAAAATCCCTATATTTATACAGTCTGTTTTTTGAATGACTGATTCAAATAGTTAAAAAAAATTATTTTTATCTATTTTAATAGGTTCTTGATGCACATACAATACCTAAAATTTGCTATGGAACAAGTACGAAGAGCATACTCAAATTTGTTAACGAAATAAAGTTACACTTATTTCAACCAATTTAACTAATTTTTAAGAATTTGTTTGTTAATTTCAGCAGAATTTATTGCTAAAATAAATTATTGGCTTTTTAAATTTAGTTTGCTTATTTTAACTGAAGACTTGATAATTCTACAGATGTTTGATTTTAAGAGTACTCGCTAATAATTTAGTTATGTTATTGCACGCACAGTGCTTATTAGGTTCAATTTAATAATTGAGATATAAAAATAAATTTTTTATAAAAAGTTTTTTCCTTATTTGGGCTTATGTAAAAATTATTGATAATTTCTACATTTTAATTGATTGTTTATCGTTAATCTTGCAACTGAATAGAAATTTTATTAAATATTTGCATGTACTCATAAAAAGTCTGTCTAAAAAATATATTTCTTAGCAACAAAAAAATTTTAAATGACAGCTATTTAAGAGTATTTACCATGTTTTAAGATAAAATTAAAGTTTATTTACACAAACGAGTTTTAAATATTTGAAATTACTTGTAGCAAATGTAGTAAAACAAAAACCATTAAAAATAAATGGAATATTATTTTTGAACATACCAAATACTAAGTTTCATTCGTAAATTATTTTGATTATTTTGTTTAAAAATAATAAACTACGACTAGTGTTTTGATTATTGTTATTTTGCGCATTTTCATTGTTTATTTAAACCAAAGTATACACTACTACGCTCTGTATCTACATAAGTAAAATATTCATTAATTTTTATAAAAATATTTAGCTTTTATTTCAATTGTATACACGAATGAATATGCATGTAAATGATTTACATGCATCCCCATAGGTTGTATGTAATAAAAACGCGATCTAATAGATGAATTCTGATTTTTATATATAATGAATGGTAATGGTACGTACATCAATGTCTTGAGACACGCTCTCAAACTCTCTACTGCAAACTGAATTTTCAAAGGAAAAGAATATGAACTTTAAATGTTAAAACAAGTATAAATCAGTAAGAGACAGTTTTTGAATGTCAATTAAACTTAGTATAGTTTGGCTTTTAATTAGTTAATTTAAAAATCTAAACTATCATATTGAGAATGAAAACCCAATAAGAAATATCCTTGAAATTTGGCTACAAGCATTTGTTTTGATAAATATGTTGCAATATATATCAGTATTTCACCTAACGTAAATAAATATCTGTTGAAGTTATATGACCAACCAAGCTGGACTAAACTTAAATTAAAAACAAGTACGAAATTTAAGTCGGTAAATATCGACCATATAGTACCCTGCATCAGTCTGGGCAAAAATTACACAAGCATTGGTACTAAATTTTAGTGAGTCAAAAAGGACTTGTATTCTTTAAAGGTTAAAAACTACAATTTCTTTAAAAAATTTTATTTATTTGGTTAGAGGGGAAATTAGGAGAAAATCAGTCATATATGGTACCACATCCAAATATGGAGCAGTTGTAACTTAAACCACTTTTGCCATTGTATTATTAATCTATTCGCGACAAACATTTCGGGGTACATTTGTAGGGTCACTGTGTTTGATTATGGACCGCTTTCAAAAATAATTAATAAGGGTTACCCTTGAGATGAAATGAATCTGGTTGCTTAATGGGTTGTCACCAATTACTATAAAATTTAGCTATGTTACAGAGGAGACAAAGCAAATAAGCATATTTACCATTTAGCGGTACAATCTCACGTTTAAATGTGGGGTCACAAATAACTCCATTTTTTTCAAATTTTTGTATTCTATTAGTGTTTGTTTTAAAGAAACGATACATAAATTTGATACAAAATTAATATTTCAATGACCTTTTTTAGTTGGGTGCAAACTAAAAAAAAGTTTTAATACAAAAAAAAAAATTCGAACGCATTTGAAGCCGATTTTTTGTGGTTCGATCGCTATGTTTTTACCATTTTTTTTTACTTTTGTCTCCTCCATTTCATAACTATCCTGGCATCGTTTAATCGCATCATGAAGCGATTCTAAGTCCATTGGTATACTTACTAAAAGTATAGCGGTAACTCAATTACATGTAAGTATAATACAAAAATGGAAAAAATTTCAAAAAATCAAGCACTGCAACCTTAGTTTTGCATTATTTTTGTTGTTGTTGCAAGTAATATTAAATTGTTGATATTTACATGGCGATGAATAGTCCAAGGACTGTCAAAATGACATATACTAATACTAATCAAATTTCATCGCAGATTTATTTTTTTCATTTTTCTGATGTGGGAAATCGATCCTTTACCAACCCCTTTTTTTACTTCTTCTTTCAACACCCTTGTAAGCAGGTGCAAAACTATACACATGCCAAATTTTCGTTTTTGATGAGTACATTAATTTTATGACGATTTTTTTTCGGTTCGAAAAGTACTTAAAAATGGCATTTATTTTTATTCCCATTAACCATATGAACAAAAGGAAATATGGATTTGATTTAAGTTCTCTATTACATATACAAGCTTCATCGACATATTCTCGCTGATTATATTCATTTATGTGTTTGGTATAATTAAAATTATTTGCAATTGTTGATTTGCAAGTGTAATTGAATGTTGTAATTAAATCCCAAGTTTAATTAACGCTTAATTATTAAAAAAAAAGCCTTATCTACATCCCCAAAACTGGGCCAAACTAAAAACATTTCCTGATGACAATTCCGCTTGCGCTGAAATGTGATAACAGGAAACAAATCTGTTCTAACCGTATTTTTCTTTTTGGCCGGCCCCAGCTCGTATTTAAACGGGTTAAGGAGGAGGGTTTTGAAATGTAAAGAGTAAAAAGGTTTTTTTTTAATATTATCGTATTTCTTCCAAAGCAACCATAAATAAGATTTGTATCAAGTGAACGGTTTTGCAAATAGCTATCTTTGGACGTATAAAACATGCACAATCATGTTAAAATTTTCATGTTGTCTAATAAAATACCATTTCAACTTTCAATTTTAACGAGGGGGTGTTTTTGCTTTTTACGATATTCATGTTATTGTACGTTTTATTGGACTCCAAAAGCAGTTTTTTCCAATTATTTATCAAAAATCCTATAGGTGGCAACGTTGTGTTCAAAACATAGAAAATATTCCTTCTGCCCCCAATTCGGCATTGGGTCGATAAAAAAAATATGGATTTATCATTTTTTTTTTCTCTTAGACATACCGTAATTTCAGTCTAATTGGTAGAGTTCTCTTGTAAGAGTGTTATATTTGGCTAGTTCGTTTTTTATACCCTTCAAAATTAAATGCGTTCAAAGATTTAAATCCGACACTGAATATTTAAACTTGGATAGTACATTTTTTTCTGGTTAAGCATCCTTCCCCATATTGAGGCCGTTTTAAATAAATGGCGTATTAAAATAAATTCTAATTAAAAGGGAAAGTTCCACTAGAGAATAAAAGCTTTGAATATCTCTTATTTATTTGATATCCAAATATAGGTTATACAATTTTAACTTTATTTCAAAATAAAACGAGAACTTTTTTATTGGAAAAATTCTGATTGCACAGTTAAAAAATGCCACACTTTTTTATTCTCGTCAAGCACATATCCAAATCATGTGCCTTCCCCAATCTAAAATTTCTCTTGTCAGCTTAATTTCTCAGGATTAAAAAATAACAGAGGATTTTTTAAAAGTCAAGAAAGAGTTTCTCAGAAATAATAAAGTAATTTCACAGTTTTATTGAAAAGTTTGCAATCTAAACAATTTATAAGTAATAAACTTTTATTTACAAAAAAAAAACGTATTACCAGTGCTCGGTGTATTCTCTGTTTTATTCATTCATTAAACGAATAACGCATTATTTGTTCCCCTATTTAAATATTTTGTTTTCATGGTGATCGACATTATTTTCCCCTTTTTATTATTGTTGTAATATATATTTATTAAATAGTCGTCAGTATACAGTGTGAGATTTTAATTTGAGACAACAAGTAAATAAAGCATTTAAGTGTCTTTCGACCTGATTTAAAAAAATATATAAAAAAAATTGTATGGGACAGAAACTACATGAATACAAGGCCTATTTTTTGATTACAAATTGAAAAATAAAATACGTATTTTCATAAAAAGTATATTATTTTACCGATAGTTATATCCAGGTGATGTAGATATAAATTAGATGGGAGAAGTCTCGAAAGATACCTATAAACCTTTTAATATTATTGCCAATATTATTGTAATTTTTTCCTAAGGATATCAATATTCACAATGTGGCCAACTCGTTATAAAGTATTAATCATTTTTTTTTGTTTGATTTTTTCCGATATATTGTACAATCTTTTAATATGTCATACATACTGGAGATTTTTCACACGAGAATATTCCGTAATGTGTTGTATTTATAAACATAGTATTACGAAAACAATTTTAGAATTGTTTTCTTAAAAAATGTCTTAAAAATTTTGAACTTACTGTTGACTTTTTTTTGTTAAATTTTGATTAACGAAAGTGATAAAAACTTAGTGTTATATATTTATTTATTTTTTTGTATGTAGAAGATATGTAGAATACATACTTTGTATTACCGTTTAAGTATCACTGTAAACTCTTTCAGTAAAATGTAAAGCAGAAATAAGAACACATATTTTAAATGCAAAATTGAATATAATAACTCATAATTTTCTAAAGATCACGAGCAAAGTGCAAAGAGTTCAATTGAGAATGTGTGATGATAACGAAATATCGATGGTCATAAATTGGTACCATAAAACAATTATTTCATCAATTTTAAAATTAATGTGCCAAACAAATTTTGCAGAACAAATAAGTCAGTTTGTACACTCTTTTCAAATCTAAAGAATTACGTGATATGATCTTATGACCATCGCTATATACAAAAATAAAAAACTATACTCTTTCTAGTAATTAAAATAAATGAATAAAAGTATAGAAAATTCATACAATGTTTTCAAAAAAATATTTATGTATGAACGTCTAATTTAAGGTTGTATTTAATAATTCAATTAAAATGTATTGAGGAAAAAAAAATTAAAATCAATTTTAAAAATTAAAGCTATAAGTAACAAATTGCCGAATTTTGCAGAACATGTATGTATATACCGCTTAATTAAAATTCTATTTAATATAAATATAATGAGTCATTGTTAAGATTGTGTTTATTATTAAGGTTTTCACTTTTACAAAGAAAAATTTTAATTTAAAGGATAGCATTTTTATCGAGAAAGTGTATGTTTTTAACAAACAATTTTATCATTTTAAAAAATTTGAAGAGGGAGGTTTTTAGATTGTTAAGTCCAAATATAAATATAAAAGCCACAATACAAATATTTCTCCAAGGAGCATGAGCACAAAGTGCCTGAGCACAAATCTAAGTCAAACCTTAAAAAATGTTTAGTCAGTTGTGATCGACGATTCCCCTACACTACATTAAAGATTGGTTCACACAATTGCGCGGTTCGAAAATAAAAATATTATAATTTTTTCTAAATAAAGTCTGAAACATTGACGATATTTAAAAAAAACATATATTATACATTTTTAAAAATTTTGAATTTCCGTTTAATTTTGAGCTAACTTGAGCTAATTCGGGTACTGCTATTTTAATTTTCTGTTGGTCTTAAAGTCGCCCACTTTCCAAAGGTTTATCTAAGTCTTAATAATATTAATGGCAAATAAAAATCAAACAAAAGGAAAATAATTTTTTTTCCATTTAATTAAAACGTTTTCAAATTTCAAATGCAATTCGTTCTTTGGGAACACTCTAAAAAAAGCTTGTAAATTTACTACTATAAAATAGGTAAAGTTTTATGTAATAATACGATAATTCGGTAAATATGATCATATACAATAATACACACACGAATTAATTTTGGACACTATCTGCTTACAATTAAATACATGTTGCCTAAAATTAGTATTATTTTGTTGTGTAAAAATTTTACGCTCAAAGTTTGTAAACATATATAAAAGTATGACATGTTGAAATTGAAAAAAAAAAATCTAAAACATTTTCAAAATTAAAAAGAAAACTTCATTAGTTTTTTAAATTTATCAATTATTTGAAATTACTAATCAAAAAAATTATTGTTTTTATTCTTTTTGTGAGTTTCTAAACAATAAATTTATTGTTTTTATTTTTATTGTGAATTACTAAACAATAAATTTATTTATTTTTTTATTACAAAACAAATATCGTAGAAGAAAATGTGCGCATTTTTGTAGGATTTTTAGGAATTATATGTGTACATTTACAGGAAAATCGTGTTTCTTTACGCACAAAATTGGTAAATTTACTCTTCAATTTTAAAATTTGATTTAAATTTTAGGCACTTTTAATGTTATTTTGCCTATTTTGTGTTCATTAATTTACGCATAATGTGTGTACTTTTTTTCATTCTGTGTGCGTAACACAGAGTAAATTTACCCAACTTATAGTAGGAGTACAGTTTCCTACTATAAGTTGTGTAAATTTCAACAGAAATTAATTAGAGTGGATATTGAACTTTATCGGTTAAGAAATATGTACAATTTATTGCGGCAATATATGCCTACATACATATTTATCTTCAGTTTAGACTGCATTACTGACTGTAATACCTAACCCTTCGATTAAGGCATTCTAGTTCATTTGAGTAAGCCTTCTTTTGAGTTTAATTGGTTTCAAAGAACAAATAATTTTACATTCCCCTTTGACAATTTCATTAAATTTTTCAATGTAAATGTTCACCTTCTTAAGTATGTCTCATTTAAAATGTAAATTACTGGTTAATGCTGAATGCCCTTAATAGTAACATACTTGTTTTTTTTTTCATATGCATAATCACTTCCTTAACAAATTAAGATAAATGTTAAGCAAATTAAAATTTACTTAAACTACACAAAAACTGCATTTAAAAACAGCAATAAAATGTTTAAAACAACTTACCACAAGCTAATATAATTAAATCCACCAATAAACGACAACATATTTTCCGGGTACCATATAACTCCATTTTATGTTTATCACCTTGTCCAATGCCGCCACCACCACAAGCGGAATTTACAAAAATATTTAAACTTTTTGCCGATTTGTTATTATTATTGTTGTTATTGTGATTTGTCAATGACAATGCTGTACATGTCGTTGTTGTCGATGACGAAGTTGTTGTGCCACTACCACCATGACCAGTGGCACTAAGACCATTTACACCCACTAGACAGCCACCATTAATGTTTGCCGCAATTGCCGTTGTTACACCCACACACAGGCCACCATTCAATGTTGGTGAAGATGGTTCACTGCAGCTACTTTGACTCTCTAGCCGCTTAAGAGGTGTTGTATCGCAAACACTGTTCGGTCTTAAACTATTCATAATGATTTATTAAATTCAATATTCTTTAGTCGTCTTGTAGTCTTGAAACTTCTCTTTGAGTTGATTAATATATTGATATTTTGAAGTGTTCGTTGTAAATTCTTTTCGCACTCTCTTAAAAATTTGTTACATCAATTACATTTATGGGAATAAATATGACGTCAGTTTTTGGTTTCTTTCTTTTTAGATTCAATTTACTTAAATGTATCTTGAGTTATTTTCTTTAGTCCATTCAATATACATATGGTATGTTATTAATAATATGAGAGGCGTTTCTCTTATGATTTTAATAATATAAAAACTACAACAGCATGTAATAAAGTGGCGCTTTGTTAATCTTTTAAATTGAAGTGGATTTTTATTTTTGTATATTTTATTTGAGATTATTTTTGTGTTCATACCTAAAATTTTAATTAAAATTAAGGTGAATTTATGTTTTTAATGACGAAGAAAATAAAGAATGAAGAGATGTTTAAGGGGTAGGGGGGTTCAAAAATCATAACAAATATTTGAATAATAGTTTTTTAGGTCGGCTATTTTATCTATCCGAAGTTATTTTAATGCACATTTGACTCTTGGTTAGTCGTTAATTTAAAAAATAACTCTGAATTGTGTAAAATTTAGCATACTTTTACATAATTTAGGCGACCTTTTTTTAATTGAAATATCTCAAAACCTAATATATTTTTCTTTTCAAAATCTACCAGAGTATAAAATTCAAAAACTTTTCCTATTCGTATTAGCATTACAACATATATCGACAATTTGTAACTATGGAGACGTGTATAGAAACGTATCACAAGAGGTGATTAAATTTTCCAACTGAAGACGACTACACTTTTTTCCGATGTAATTTCCGAAAACTCAATTGAATTTCAGAAATTATTTTTAAATAACATTCAGATATAACCAAATATATTTCTAAATACTCAAATGGTTTCCAGAAGTTATCATTTGTTTTCGTAATTTAACATTTTATAGTCAAATATAATCAAATCATTTTCTGAATAGTCTCTTTATTTTCAGAAACTATCAAATGAATTTCAGTAATTGTCAAGTGATCTTCTCATGATATTCTCAACAAAGAAATGATTTTTTGTATTTAAAAAAAATTGTTAATTATAATTCACATTCTACATTTTTTGAATCAATTGAGTTTTAAATATTATTATTTGTATTTAAAATATTATTTAATGCATTTTAGAAAAAAATTGATACATGCAAGTTCAAAGGAAAAATTCTTAAACACAATTGAATATCTTAGGTATAAGCAAAAACATTTTAAAAAATTTTTTACATAAACCGACATTTTTCTCATTTTACGTCACAATTATACTTTTGCACCTTATACAGTATTTGAACGATATTTTCAACACAGATGCAGCTGTCGTATTCTGATAACAAAAATAAAACAATAAAAAATGTTTATTTATAAAAGTTTTCGTTTTTTATTTACAACAGTTTAAGTTTTTCGCTTCTCCTGTAAATTTCTGTAACTGGAATATATATCCTTATTGAGCGATACATTCATCTCAGTTTATAAAAGTTTCTTTGTATTCAACTGATTTTATTACACAAATTATTAATTAAATTCTATTTAATTACAAATGTTGACATTATTTCTGCTTTACTTTTAAAAATTTTGTTTTTGTTGGGCAAAAAATTTTTAAATTTTGTCTAAAACAATGTTTTGTACTGAATGTTATAAATTATTAACCGTGGTTAATAAAATATTTAACTAGGGTTAAATGCAATATCTACACCAGATTGATACATTCGATTTCTATGGATTGATTGAATAATTTCAACAAAAAAATCTTATAAAAAACACTTGAGCGTATGAGTGTTGTGTTTATGTTATTAATTAATATAAAGTATACGCTTGTGTGTAGAGTGTTACCATATAAAGTCGACTTGAAAAATTAACGATTTTGGCATCATCTTTCCAATTTTAATGAAATTTGACATAATTAAATATTCTTACATTACAGCCAGTCTCACAAAATTCTAAAGATTTTGCAGAAAGCCGATAAAAGTGTTCTTCGAAGTAACATTTGTTTTGCCTTCCGCGACCGACGGAATCAGAGAACAAATTAGATTTATATATTTTTGAGTTTGTTTTGGAAAAAAATGTATACGAAATTAAAAATTAAAGGAATAGTTCAAAAACATAATCAAAAGCGTGCTGCGTATAGCTCAAATTTATAATATTGTGAATTTTTTAAAATTTAGCAAAAAAATCATATACAAAATTACTATTATAACAGAATTCGAATAGAGCCCACTCCTTTAAGTTCCCAGTAAAAATAAATGCAAGTGATTCTTAAGATATTAATTTTTCGTTGATTAAAGTATCGTTTCGTTTTGATTTTCCTTTTGCAGTTCTTTTTCACAACATCTAAATATGTGATTTTTAATTAAATATAACACTTTTGAAATCTATGGCGGGTAACTTTTTTAAAAACAACCAATATATAGATATGTCTATAAAAATTTGACATTTATAACTATGGTTAAAGTTTAAGTGATTTGTGATTTACCAGATTTTAAATTCTTAAAATCGTAGTTATTATTAATACAACAAGTAAAAAATTTATTGTAGTAAAATTGCAAAAATTTCTAATAAAGTTATTTTATAAATAAGGAACGATTACTGAATGTCCCGTTATAATTTAGCCATCAATAAAACTCAAACTTTATGTGAGAAACAACGAAAATGTGTCAGTTCAATTCCCAGATGCGAGCGCCCCGGTAGGCTAGTTGGTAGCGTGCAAGCTTATCAGTGCGGGGGTCGTGGGTTCAATTCCCACCAGAGGCTCTGGTCTGTTTTCGCTACAACGAGCCGAAGGCCTTTGTTGCTAGTGCTCGGTTAGGGTATTAACATATAATTTGTAATTATATGATTAATAAATAAAATAAATAATAATAAATAAATAAATTCCCAGATAGAAGCTAATGGATAGAAGCAAATGTGTTAGTTAAATTTCCAGATAGAAGCAAATGGTTGATTTTGAAAATGTGGCTAAGGCTTGAGTACTGATGTCCTATTAAAATCTAAATTACAAATTCAAATTTTATTTGGGGACATCAAAAGATCAGTGGTCATCAGAAAGAGAGAATATTAATGTATTGGGGATTTACACCGTAAGAAATTATTTTACCTTTCTAAATAAAAGAATAAATAAATTAATAACCCTTAAGCAATAATATATGATGCTTTAAGTTGGCAACAATTTGAGGAACTAGTTTTCTATTTAATTATTAGCAATACGAATATTTTTTATTGAAAGATCTTTTTCAATTTTGAAATTGTTTTCTTTCAATACCATTTATTTAATGTTGTTCAGAGTGACAATTATCATAATGGTGCTAAGGAAGGTATGCACTCATTCGTTTAATTGCATACAAGATACTCTCCCTCATTTAATATACTTAAAGAAAATAATTTTTCTCATTTAACGTTCCACATTTCTAATTTACAATGTAAACGAAAAACATAATAAATACCTATAATAAAATAAAGTGTACTTTATTTCTTTAACAAAGCTGCATATACTTGCTCTGTTAATAGTTAGCATGAATTTGAATTTTAACAAATATTTTTAATTACTAAAAATTTTGTTACACTTTTTTCTGTGTAGAATTTTGTAAACAAAAGTGTGGAAGTTAACACTTTTTTCAAACAAACGCGAAATGATTAAAATTACATTTGTTTTTCCTGCCTAAGGTTAATTTGTAAGGATCCATTTACGTCATCATGTACAGTTGCCAACATTTACCAATATGTTTCATCAAATATTCTTAGAAATAAGAATGCCGTCTTACAAACTAACTCTAACAAAATTTTATAATAATTACAAGTAATAACTAAATTATTGTAAGGCTGAATGTGCTAGAAATAACGAGAAAAATATCGAAATTTCCAATTTCGAAGTTCACAGATAATTTTTGGCTTATCACATAATTGATACTTTTCAGTAAAATAATGAAACTTTTCTTCAAAACTAAACGAAATTGTTCAAAACTAAACGAAATTGTTAATAAAAAGCTTAACAAACTGTACGAATCTTTTCCATTTTATAAAACATTTTATAAACAATTGAACAAAATTTTTCAAAATTTATTTAAAAAAAATCCAATCATTTATTTAAAACTTTCCTTAGCCAAATTGTAACGAAACTTAATCGATTAAATGCAAAAATCTATTGATATCTATTAATATTTCTACAAATTTTTAACCTGCTATGATTAAAAGAAGCAGTTCTATGAACAAAAGAAGTTAAAAATTTGAACATGCCTCCAAAAATTGTAAATTTTGTATGAGAGATTTATTAAAATTTTCTAGTTATAACTGTGTACTAACAATTGTTGCTTTCTTTAAAAAAAATAAAAATTTTAGTTTCGTCCGCTTTCATTTTAGCTAACTATATATATATTGTTATATTACGAAAAATTTAAAACAAAAAACAAATCCAAAGCTCAGCTAGTCAAACTACAATACAAAAAAAAATTAGTCGCACTTAATGTGCAGAAAAATTTAGTTATTTTGTAAACCAATGTAATCAATGAAAAATTTTTTATTAAATTTTTGTTAGTTACGTGGTTTGGCATTTTAACCAGCGATATATAAATGTTATGTATGTCCATGGCACATACATATAATCATTCTAAAATATTTAGAAATATTTCTTTCTTTCAATAAGATGTATGCAAACACTTCAAGAGACTATAGACAAACATGCAGAATAGGTAAATAAATATTGAAATTAAGAAAACGTTGAAAACCTCTTCGAGGAAAATAAAAATTTAAATTGTTTTCGAAGGTAAGTGCTAATGGATGTTTTGTTTATCTAATGGATAATACAAAAAAAAAACTCTGTTAAATATCTATAACAAATACATATTTTAAAAACAAAACGTTGACTTTTTGATAAAAAATAAATTAACAAAAACAAATTCTACATAATTCTGATAGACAAAATATAAACAAGAAGTTATTTTTTTGTACATAAAAGTGTTAGCACCCAACAAAGAGGTTTATTTTAAAAATTTCGTTTAAATACCTTAAGTAGTTAAAAAAAAATATTCCTTTAATGTGACTTTTAAATCATTTAATTTATATATTTTTTTTTGTAATTAAATTTTGAATTCACTTGTTGTATTTAATTTTTTTTATTTCCTTCTATTTTTAATTTTTAATCACTTTCCACTTGTTAATCCTTTTTAATTAGTATTCCAATCGAACAAATTAATTTACGACAAGTATCCGTTAAATTTTACCGCACTAACATTTCGTATCCGTTGTTAGTTTTTAGCGTTTATGTTGTATATCATACAAATGTATCTGAACAACTGTGGTATACCGATCGTGCTGAAAGTTTTTCTACTTGTGTATTTTGTCATGCAACATTTACCGACAAAATTATCACCAATCTTGCAACATTTTTTCTGTTTTTTGTTAGATACATTTTTAAGGGTAATTTCTTTCTTTCAGTGTTGAGATACATGTTGGTTATATATACTTTGTATTGTTTCTTATCAGATTTAAAAATGCACTACGTGCACCCAGGGTCATATTTAGTTGACAAAGGTGATAATAAGTATCTAAAGACTTTCTTCTATTAAGATTTATTTAAACTCTAATGCCCGATGCCATCAAAAAGCGGTCTTTAGCTATTAAGAACTTTTTGGCTAAATAATTTTTTTTTTAATTAGAAGGGTTTCTTTTTATTGTCGATCTTTATAAATTTTCTATGAAACATATTTTAGTGCGTTTCAAGACCATGCCAAATTTTTTAAATGAACATTTTTGTATTCCTTTTTATTACATTGTGTAATCATGGAGAATACAGAGAAAAGTTAATTAATTCTAGCCGAATGAAATGCATTTTCTAGATAGCTAAAGGAACTTTGTCAACGTTCTTCACGCCTTCTAAGTGTTAATTGTAAATATCTCTTATTAACTAATACAATTTAAGAGAAAATGCTGCTGACGCAAGTTGATTAATTGAGTTAAGATAAAATTTATATGTTCAAATTATTTGAAAAAAATTAAAATTTTTTATTAAAGCATTTATACAGGAAAAGTTTACAAAATTATGTTTGTATTATTAAACATATTTCGTAGAACATTTTTGTAAATACAAATAAATAATATTTTAAAAGCACCAAGAATAGATAGAAATGGGCGAAGGGTAAATACCCAAATGGTAAATACCAGGTAAAATAGGTAAATTGGGTAAAAATGCATTTAACCATTTATTAATAAAAATAAAAATGCTTACAGAGCAGTTGGCAAATAAAAATTATATTATATATAAATTATGGTGGGCCGATTTGTAAGGACAAAAATTTTTCGATATTGTGCCATAGGTTTTTCGATAGCATTTGGCATGAGGAAAAAAAGCTCCACTACGATATATCAAAAAAAATCATTTTCGAGGCTCCCAAATTGACTTTTTCTCAACTTTAATTTTAAGCTTTTTTAGTATGTAATAAAAAATCGGCTTTTTTAAATATTACTTTTCCAAGGTGATATACAATAGATACAAATATACATTACCACATGCAATACAATATAACATATGAGCGCGTGAGAATAGAAATACGACTGAGAGAATCGTACATATAGGACCGCATCAGGAAAATAGCACTCTCTGTCGTATTTTTTTCGAAAAACTGATATAAATATCGCCGTTAAGCTCGTCTAAAAACCAAAAAAAAAAAAAAAATTTTAAAAAAATGATATCGCGTACAATTTAATCTTGGTTAGGATATATTTAAAAAATTTTAAACCGGTGAATTTTTTAACATACCTACCAAAAGAAACTTAAAAATTAACATGTAAAAACGATAGACTCTTCGACAAAAACTCGTCCAAAACCTCAAGAAAAACATTTTTTTTTTGAAAAACTGCTATCGCCATCGTTTTTAGGGTACAATTTCACCTTGGAAAGGTAATTAAATCAGCCGATTTTTTTTATTACCTACTAAAAAACCTTTAAAATTAAAAAGCTTTCGAAAAATCGATGGCACAATATCGATTGCTAAATCGACCCACCCTAACATACATATTTATTTTTGCAACATTACATTATCCAATCGAAATCACTGTCGCGGTCACTGTCGCTGATTGTTTCATCGTCACTTTCACTCCGAAAATAATTAAACGAACAATGAATGGTTGATACCAGTGGAAGTGACAGGTGCTTCCTCAAATGAATTAGCAAAGTTGATTTCATCCTTTGCCGGTACAATTTTTGAGGAAGGACCCATTTTTCGTATGACTTTATTGTCGAGATTCCAAATGCTTTTGTAAACACCCAAATAAACTCCCAAAAAAGGTATTTATCTGTTATTTACCTGGTATTTACCCATGCATCACGTAAATACCGGGTAGAATCCCATCTCTAAGAATTAGAATTTTATTTTTAAAAAATTATTTATGAAATATAACAATTTACAAACTTTAGAAATCGAATTTGAATTTTAATAATTTTTTTACTACTTAGTTTTTATATCTTTGTAATGCAGCAGGTACGCACACATTTTGTGTGTTTTGTCGAATAAGAACGATGAGTCTTGGCACTGAATTACGCAGATAAAACATATTCATTGCAACAACCGAATTTATAGCTAGCTGAATGGTTTGTTTGAATTATTTGGTTGTCGCAATCAAATACATTTTTTTGATGCAATCAAAATGTGTTGTATGAACTGAAATTATATTGTTACAACAAGCATTGGTAGCTCCAACCAAATCTGTTTTCTCACCCTATTTATACTGCCTATTAGTTAGATGTTAGTAAAGAACACTCGTTAGTAAGATTTTGTTTGGAAAGTACATCCAAATCTCAGGATCTAAAAATGTCATCTTGTGTAATTTTAGGATGAATGGTATGAAAAGAGAAAAAATAAAACAAAAGTAAAACACAATTTGCAATTAAACTATTAATTAACTGCTTTAAATATAAATATTTACACTGTGTATTTTCGTGAAATGTTTATCTCTTTTGTTTAATTTAAATTTTAAAACTATTGTTTTCTAATAAAAACTATTATTTTCTAATGATTTGGCTTTAAAAGTGGTTTTAATTTTGAAAAAACTAGCATTGGCATTCAAAACTGTTGCCTGGCCATTAACTTTTAAAAAATCTGTAAGTTTTAAACAAATACGCATTGGGAATGTGATTTTTGCTAGCTTTGTCAAAAAGTTTATAATTGTTGCTTTGCCAATAGTTTTTTTGTATAAATAGTTCTAAATTTTGTATTGGCAAGGTTCACAAAGCACTTTTTTGAACATTGGCAAAAAATGGCAAACTTATCCTCTGTCATAGCTGTTTTACTGGTACCGTTATAAACCAATGATTTGCTAACGATTTTTTTTGTGTGTACCAACTGCATTTCTGACTGGGAAGTTATAATATTCACAGTCATAGGTTGTCTTTAAACCTTTTTTTTTTGGGAAATTTAAAAATCGCGAATTTGGTGTAATCACGATTTTCACAAAAACCAAATTCTACTTTTTTATCTACCGAATCCCGCATTTTGGTCAAATAAAGCTGCTTACGTAATTCCATTTAGACAACAAATTCTAAGTAAACTTATAATAATCCATGCACAAAAATTCGAAATTTGTTTATAATTTTGGAATTTTTTCGAATTGTTATGCATGAATTATTATCATTGTAATAGTAGTTTTTAAAAAAACTATTGTATTTAGGCACTTGTCAAACTTCATACAAATTTTTATAAAAAATGACAAAAAAAAGCTGAATGGGTAGAAGGGAGATAAACCCGGATAACCATTCTTTTCAAATATTTATAGACGAGTTTGAGTGTACAGAAATAACAGATGGGTGCTGACAACCAAATTTGTAGTCAATAGAAAACAACTGGTTTTCGGTTGTTGTTATATAGTATTAGGCTTTAGACATCAGCTATGATTCGTCAATAACATATGAAATCCATACTAGAACAACTACTTATTTTTTCTTAAGCACTTGCATTCTAAATATTTACATCTTTTAAGTCGTAATGTGCCCCCTTTAAGTAACAATGTTAAACTACATGATAAAGACATACAAGGAAAGAAATTTCCAATCGATCAAGCAGAAAATTGTCACAGCATACCTTTATTAAAAATCTATCAGGTACCTGGGCAATAGTAGGCCTCAATTCAATATTTTATGAACTAAAAACAAAACACTCGAAACTATTTATTGCGCAACGAATTGAATCAAACTAAAATGGCAATAGCAACAAAAAGAAAATGATTTTAAACTACTCGTATCGAAAGAGACTTAGGGGATTGAAACATTGTCACAATGGTCTTTACACAATTCAATAAAATGGAAAAATATTTTATGCAAAAAAACACTTTTCATTGTATTGTATCGATGTAATGCCTGTAGTTGTTATGCTAATTGTAAGAGAAGAATATAAGAATATAAATGATAGTACAAGTATTGTAATTATTATGTGTGATGCCTATAACTTATGACTTCAAAGAATGACATTTATAGAGGCCCTCTAAGCAACAATAAACTAAAACAAAAAAAAGAACAAACAATAATACCACTTTATGATACAAGCAATTGTACACTGTGAAAAAAAATATAAATATAGGAAACTCTTTTAAGTGAACTCTCTGATGGCGCTGAAATTTAATAAACAATACGAAAAAATCGGAGGCGTATTTTGCACTTATGGACCAAAACAAGCGAGAAAATGTTGCAGTTTATGTCTTCCAAAGCAACTCAAGTTCATTAACTATGGCACATAAACAGTGTGGATGGAGAATGAAACAAGATACAATTTTTTGTTATAATGTTATATGTTATACTATTTAATTGAAGCTATTAAAAATACAAAATGACGTAAAATAGTTTGTTTTTATAATTTTAAGAATTATTTTTAAAAATTTTTTTAGGCTTAAGCAGAAGAGGTTTTATCATAAACTGTTTTTACAACGATTTATTTTCATATTTTTACTCATTTTACAGCTTGTAAAAAGCAATGCAAAAAGTAATTATAAAAAAGTTTGTATAAAAAGATTTTAAAATATTTTGCGAATTTTAACAACTACCTAAATCTTTTTTATTATTACAGCAGTAGTTTTTAATTGGTTTTTTATTTCTTCTGGAAAAGTGTTCAGTGTTTTCATTTTTACTTTTTGACACAATTTTCTACAATATGTAATATAGTAAGACTAAAAATAATAAGTTACTTTAGTCCCTGTTACTACTTATTTCAATCATTACAAGTAACTAATTATATAAGATCTTATTTTTAATGAGTTTCAAACCATTACTGGCAACGTATTGTTTAATTCCGCTAGACAACCAATAAAATACGTACTTATAAGTGACCACTTATTTTACTCTTTAAAAATTTATTCTTATTTTACAATTAAATACTTACTTTAGTACTTTCTTGGTAAATACTTACGTATGCCTATACTCGTGTTAAAATAATTTATTATTTGACGAAATTGACAGTACTTAAAGTTTTTAATTTCTTATTCCATTTCCCATTATATGGTATTTAATAAAAGGTTTTGCTGGGGTGTTATTTGTTATCTTGCTAAGTAATTTCATATCGAAAGTAAGATAATTTGGAACAGAGAATTAAAAGCTACGAATAAAATATGTGAAAATATACATAAATTTTCCATTGAAAGCAAATGAGAAAATTATTGTCGCTTAAAATCAGCAAAACCAACAAAAATAATGGTTGGGGTCCAAAATTTCAATTGGTCAAAAAATGTTTAAAAAAAATCTGATTATCTGATTAGCATTTTTTTGTTGTTGTATGGGGGATACATCTAAACGCGGACCGATTTAGTTTATGTCTGACCAAGCCAAATCATCGAAACGTAAAATATGCATTTAGATGCGTGAAGTATATGACTCTAAAGCGGTCGACTTTCATCGGAACAGCGTTACTGTCGACTCCTTCAAAAAATAGGGTACAATCACCTTTTCTGATGTAACTTCACACCACACGGCGACTTTTAATGGGTGTAATGGTGCTTCATGAATTATTCGTTGATTTTTCGTCCCCAAGAACTGAGAATTTTGCTTATTTTCGTAGCCGCTAAGACAAAAATAAGCCTCGTCGCTCATGATCAATTTTGATGGAATCATCCAAAATCATATATCTAAGGCATATAGTGATTCCCTGTTATTCACTATAAATTTCGCACGTGTCTACTTCATAGACTTTCCAATAGGGTGTTACTTATTGCTACTTATTTCTACATACGTTAGAAACAAAATATACAGATACGTGCAACAGATTTTAATTTTAGTAGTTTTGAGGATAATTTGTTGCAACCCTTTTGGGTGTTAAGGAACCTTACCCACGGCATCAAGAACTTTACTAAAACTACCTAGTGTCAGACAACATTTTAAACGTTATGCTGACTAGATTAAGTTAGATTTAATTATTTCGAGTGTAAAATCTTCAGTGTTCCCATAGTACCAAAGTAAAATAATAATATAAAACCAAAGTAAAATAATAATCTAATACGGTTATAAACAAAGAAGCTTAAACAAGTTCGCCAACATTCCATCCGATTGCACACATCTAAAATTCAATATCTTCTGCAATTACAGTGCTGCTATATCTAAATCCCTTCACCTTTCAGCACCTTTCATCTGCTTTATTCTCTTTCCAAAGAAAGCAGCTCAGAGAAAAATTCAAAACCATTCACAGTTATTTGTAAGGATGTTATATGATTTGGAATAACTTATAAACCATTAATAAAGCAAAAGTAATGTATTCGATATTAAAAAGTGGGAAAAGGAACTAAAAAACAATACTTTTATATAATAATAAAATAAATTGGAATAGAAATATTTATTTACGCAACTGAATATTTATTGGCTTGTCGTAACCGCCAGAATTCTATTGGCAACAAATCCGGTGGCCACGACTGATTTCGTTTTCTGGGTGTAGAGTTTCCATTATATGCTCGATAAACTTTTAAACTTTTAAACTTAATCCAAAACGGATTTATCTATTTTTTAAATCCTATTTGGATTTAGCTTAATTTAATGCACTTTCGAAAAATTTAAATTTTTTATCTAAATTGTGTCTAAAACCCCAAAATTCGTGTTTTCGTCATTTTCAAGTTTTCTATTTAAAATTTGTATGGAATTCGAAAGTTGAAAATCTGAAAAAAACGAAAATATGTATAATGGGGATCAGTGTGTATGGGGTTTTAGATACAATTTAGATAAAAATTTATATGTAAACAAATATATAATTTTTTTTAAATTAAAAAATATAATAATGCAAATTAAATCCAGAAATAAATCCGGTGATTAAAAAACAGGTATGATCAAAATCGTTGTGGTCTAAATAAATTTAAGTATTTAAATACCAAGGAATTTAAACGCCAGCTACAAACATGTGAAGCTTTTGATCATACTGTGTAACTAACTTTAAAGGATGTTCGAAAGGGTTCTGTATGTGCAATACCTCTTATATACAAAAGTACTAGTTAATAAATATTTTCTTTTTGTGTAATTTTGACGATTTAACGAGGGGTGGTTTACAAACTTACATAATGCCAGGCGTTAATATATCATATGTACCCATTGTATGTGTGTGCGAATCTAATTGTTAGAAAGGGCGTTCCAATGGCTTTTTAACTAATGTTCGCATAAATTTTTTTCAAAATAATAGTTTCTCATAAAAGAAAAATTTCACTGGTTTTTATGAAAAGGATTCTTTTTTTTTAATATTGAAACTTGTTATTCTCACTTAAGACTACAAGGGATAGAAAAGAAGAAAACATTTCAAAAATTAAAAGACGTAAAAAAGTTCTTCCTAAAGATTTATGGTTTTAGCATTGTGGCAAGTATCTATTCGACTATGTTATTCAATCTATGTATCAACATATATTATGATACTTGCATTTAGATATTTATCTAGTAGTCACGTTTGTAATTCATTTTTGTTGTTTTTTGTCTGCTACACTAGGTGTCGCTGTTTCGTTGTAACTGTTCGCGTATCTAATAAACAAAAACAAAAACTGAATGTATTCTGCTATGGGCTAAAAACATTTTATGCTTCATTAGATGCGAATGCAAGCAACACCTTTTTATGTTTCTCTTTTCGTTGTTGTTGTTGTTGTTATAACTCCGTGATCCATTGATTTAGCACATTTTATGGCATCATGCTGCATCGAATGATGTTTGCATGCATATTTGATGTTTTGTTGTTGGCCATTCGTCGGCCAACCATTAGACCCTGTGTTGTATGCTGATTGTTATCTGTTGCAAAACACTATTAAGCGGCATTTGTTTTGTTTCTTTTATATGTATATATATTTTTTTTAATTTTAATTTAAGTGATAATATTTATGTAAGTTGTGTTAGTTGGCTGAACAAAACATAAGAAAAGGGAAATATTTATGCATTATGAAGATGTTAATGTTTCCTTAGTTGTAATTTTATGCGTCCTTGACTTTACATATATATGCTGAACTTGTGATTAATGTATGCAGATTTGTTGTTGTTCAAAATTACAAGTTCAATGAACTAAAGTTTTTAAGTACGTTCAATTATGCATAATGTCTACCAGGCCCGTAGATTCCATATCATATTGATTCATTTCGCAATTCAAATTTCTAATGATCCAGATTTTATATTGCACATTAGACTTACTAAAAAAAACTTAATATTTACACAAACTGTAATTAAATGTAGACATCGGCAAATCTACAGAACCACTTAATTTGATGTCACTCATGATTTTAACAATTTTAGGAATAATATATCTGTTTTTTTTTTTGTCACCAGCCTATCCACCTTCATAAATCACAATATTTATATTGTAAATTTGCCCTATTAGTTCAAAAACTAACATAATTTATTACAATGAATTTGACTTGTTATTTTTAATTTTTTTTTAAGTGGTATCATTTCAAAAAATTTAAATTTATTGCGTTTTTTAATTTGGGGCATTTATACTAATTAAAAGTTTGGTTAGAAGGATAAATAACTTAGCATGTCTTCAAAAATGAGGAAAATGTAACAACATGTCTATGCGTAGACGAACTCTTCTTTTAACTCTTTTTGATGACTTAAGGCCCAATCTGCATAACAACTATTTGTATGTTCAAGTCCTAAATGAATCGTATTGAAAATTAAAGCAAAATTGTTGGACCGTCCCTAGTGGTCGAATTATCCGATCTATTTAGCATTTACAATTGAGAATAACTGATGATGATATCTTCAGTTAAAGAACCCCAGCAAAAACGTGGTAATGACAGGTCATTAATGTGCAGATTACCATGTATTGATAGGTAGTTACTTTTTTCATTATTTTAAACAACAAAATATTGACCTACTGATAATGGGTGAAATAAGTAATTATATGAACACGCAATATAATGACTTACTGTTTGTTGTTTTTTACCATTATATGTATTAATACAAAATTATCTGCTGTAAAATTGATTTTTTGATAATTTTAATATTTTAAAGCCTTTGTATGTGAAATAGCATTTAATTATGTTAAATTTTTGAGTTCATAAAGTAGATATTTTTACAAAATGTTTTATAATTTAAATACAAATTATTCTTGTCGATTTCTTTAAGTACGAAAATTTTACTTGATTAAGGTACACTATTGTTTTTTTAAGAACATCTAATTACTTTATTATAATAGGTAACCACTTATTTCTTAACTATGAATAACCATACTGGTAATTCATTATGCTCACTTTTTTGGTAAGCAAGATGGTAATGACCTCCGATGAATTTTGTCACATTGCGAACTAAAGTATTTAAGCGAGTAAATAGCCTGGTAACTAGTGAAACCCTTTGTGTGCTACTTACTCCCTTATTTACGCCGTAATGTCTGTTTTTGCCCATTAACCTTCAAAGTGTGGATGTTACATTCAATAAAAAGCGATATTTTGAACTAAATGTGATGTGCCTTCAATGTCAAGTTAGCTCTTACGTGATTTAAAAAAACAAATGTTTTGTAAAGAACCCAGCAAAACCACACATTACCAAATAATGTGTAAAGTAATGTGTAGCCATAGGGGCTCATGGATTATTTTACACCTTACTTCACTGATGAATTTTACATGCGATGAGCCTCAAAGTAATGTATATACCCTTTACTTTAGAGGTGATAATGTAAGGGGTTACTTATATAGTTACGAGAATGGCAAAAGTAATGTGTCTAAAAATAAATTTTTAAAAACGAGGAATTTTTATTAAAAAAAAATATTACAAATATTTTATACGTTATTAAAAATAATGTGGCCATGATGGGTATCGAACCAGAGAACTCTGGTTGCCAGCCAAGAACTCTACCCACTGAGCTATCATAGTATATATAATTTGATTGCTTTAAGCTTAAATGAATTGTTGCGCGTCGTTTTTTCGCTAGAGTTATTAAACAAACAAAAAACACAAAGTAATATATTTCATTACAAGGTAACGCACGAGAATATCGCACCCATTACCAAAGTTTTTCTGGGAAGAAATAAATTTTCCAATACATTAAGCACTTACACATAATAAAATTGAGCGTGCTAGCTTATGAGTGCTCTGGTCTGTTGCCAATTATAAAATTAATGACAACATCCTCCGTTGAAGAAAATTTTAAAAACCGGACTACCTCTCTACCCACTATACCACAAAACATAAACTTAAGTGATAAAATTCGTTTAGGAAAACCAATTATTAGTGGCGTCTACTATTTATACAATCCATAATTCGGTTAGATCATCTGAAACTCTAATTTAATTATCACTTTTAAATACCGATATAATTTATATGGGGTGTTTTTTATGTTCCAGGGCCTTATTTCTGTATATCTCGCATCGATAAAGTTTTTGAGTCATAGGCAATTAAAAATATATTAATGCAAAGAAGATAATAATGCGCTTTATTTATTTTATTTATCTATCTAATAAGAAATTTTACAAAATTAAATATGTTAAAAAAGAGAATAACCGCTACTGGAGAACTGAAAAATTGACAGACCAACGGCCTTTACATCCTAGTATTTTGCGAGAAGTTTTTCCAGCCGCATCAAAAAAGGCCCTCCGATCTCCTGGCTTGATTACCTCAGCTACTTACTTTGGGAGAACTTGAAGAAAAATGTCTACGATAACAAGCCAGATGCTAAATAACAATATTAATAAAGAAGTTGGAGCAATAACACACGTTATATTTCATAATTTTATGCAAAATATGGCTAAAAGAGCATACATTTGCGCAGTGGCTAGAGGCAGCCATTTAGCCGATATTGTATTTCATACATAATTGATATACAATAAACCAAACTTTCATGCTATAAAATATACTCAAAAAATTCAAAATTTCTTTGAAAATAGTTAAAAAATATTCCCCAATTTAAGTAAAATTTTACTAAAACTTAGAAAAATTTTCTTAAAATGTATAAAAATTCCTATATTTGGGTAAAAACGAAATAGTTTATATACTCATAAATATTGCATATCTTTCCTAAGTAATATTTTTTGGTTTTAGGAAAAAACAACTATATTAAAAAAAAATGTATAAATTTTGAAGAAAAACATGTTAGTTTTAAGAAATTTGCACACAAAAATATAATAAAACCAAGTTTAGTTAAAAAAAAAATATAACATAATTTACTCCCATTTAGTTTGATTTTAATAAAATATTATTTTCTTTCAAGTAAAAGTTTTCTAATTTTAAGGAATAATAATCTTAGAATATTTTTTCCAATAAAAAACAATAAATTTAAAACAAACTAGTTGGTTTTGCTTATTTTAAAGAAAAAATATTATTAAAGGAAACAAATTAAACTATCCATTAAAAAAAAAAATAAGGTGGATGATTGTAATTTTTGCTCGTGAGAGTGAGAGTGAGTCGAAAATTGCTTACGTGCCCATTTCTAATCTTAACAGTCTTAGGGAACTTAAAGTAGCCTAAAATATATTTTAAAATTTTGTTAGCATAAAGGTTTTTATGTAATAATTTTGTTTGCTGACAATACAAAATATCGCAAGAACATTTTATACATTACGGCTTAATGTCTTTCCTATAATTTATGTTGAGCCTATTAAAAGTTATATTTATTGAAGGCTAAGTGCATTCGATAAATATTTTTTTTTACTTACAAATAAAAAAAAAATTAAATTTGTATATGTCAATTAAAGTTAATGCTAAAAATGTCATAAAACGAACTTATGACATTTTTCGCATTTTCCAAAAATAACAAGAAATGTAACTGTGATATTTTGTATTTTGGAAAAATTAGTTAATTTAAAGAAACAAAGGATCCCCAGTGTTCCTTAGCCATAGATGCCGTGTGCCACTTAGGGCTTGCCTTTTTGTATGAGAACCATTCAGGATATTCTGCAGTATATTTATTCAATTTGTTTAATTTGAAATTTAATTTATATTTTAAGTATATGATTTTATTGTAATCAAATTTAATTTAAAGATAAAAATTAATAGCAAAAAGCTTGTTTAAAGCAGTGTCAAAAGCGGAAGTCCTCCGAAACTGGGCAAATACTTACACAATGAGTATTAAAGTACTTTAAACACATGGTAAAAAATATATTACCTTTATCATAGAAGCAGTTTCATATTTATTGGAAAATTTTTATCAAATTTTAGGATGATTTTCACTTAAAGAAGTGCTATTTAACTTGATGATAGAAAATATTTTCTTATTTTTAGGGAATAAGTCCTAATTTTTTTATTAAAAAAATTATCTAATGAACATAAATAAAATACGAGGGCGGATCAATAAGTCCGTGACTTTTTGAATGAAACACAGTTTTTTTTTCAAAAAAAAATTATTTTTCAACATAATCTCCTTTTAGATCAATACACTTAGTCCAACATTTCTCTAATTTTTGTATCCCTTCCAAAAAATATGATTTTTTAGGGTCCATAAAATAGGCATTTGATTGATCATTAATTTTAGCGTTGGAGCTAAATCTCTTTCTACCGAGTCATTTCTTTAGGTTTGGAAATAGAAAATAGTCACTGGGGGCTAAATCTGGAGAATATGGAATTTCGCCATTGAGACTACACACGTGTGCACCCGTGCATTATGGTCAATTGAGAACAAACGCGGAACCCATCTTGCAGACAGCTTTCTTAAATCCAACTGATCACTTAAAATCGAAACTACACTGCCATATGAAATGCCTATGGCATCAACAATCTCACGCAATTTTTCTCTTTGATCGGCCAACACCATAGTGGATTTTTTCGACATTTTCGGTAGTCTATTAACAGGTGGTACTTGATGGGAGCAGTGTTGCATTTCGAAAAGTCACAGACTTATTGATCCGTTCTCGTAAAATTTTTCTTAAAACCAAGGAATGACGAATCAATTAAAATTTAATTAAATATTTTAAAGTTGATTGGAAATACCAATATTTGGATAATAAGAATATTTTCTTAGTTCCTGTGCCCTCTTTTTAATTCCCAATACAATAGCTTTGCTTTATTAAATTGTGATATAACTTGCTAGTTTCAGTATTAATAACTCTATTTAGAAGAGAGGTCAATCCAACTTATGTGAAAAATAATGAGTATAAAGAGTTCAACCATATAGGAAAAATAACAATCTGTGAAATTAAAATCGGTAAGACAGTGTCCTTTATATGATTTGCACTAGAATTTGGAAACTATCAAGTGTCATATAGGTTATTTAAACAAAATTACAACCTTACAAAAAAATGTTAATGGTTTTGATCGAATCGATGAAAGGTGAATATTTAATGATCGAGAGATGAAAGGTGATGAAAGACGAAAGGCTTCAAATATGGGAGCACTATAGTTGAGCGAGATGATACATCTTAGAACAGTTAAGCAATCCTTCGGCTTTGAGACAACCTCTTCCGACGAATTATTTAACCAGTATTTTAAACGTCTCAAATAAGTCGCAACCCTGTGTTCAACACATAGGAAATATGGGTATCAAATTTTTGGTTTTCTCAGTTACTATGTACAAAAAAAAATACTTTTCATAATTTTAAGACACACTCTAATTAATTTCTGTTGAAATTTACCAAACTTATGGTAGGAAACTGTTCTCCTACTATAAGTTGGGTAAATTTACTCTGTGTGCGTAAATGAAAAAAAAAAATACAACATTATGCGTAAGTTGATGAAAATTACATTAAAAGTGCGTAAAATTCAATGAAATTTTAAAATTAATGAATAAATTCACCAAATTTGTGCGTAAAAAAACACGATTTTCCTGTAAATGTACATAAAAATGCGAAAAAATATCCTACAAAAATGCGCACATTTTCTACCATGATATTGAAAATTATAAAGCAAAAAGTTTTTGTTTTGTAAAAAAAAAACAATAAATTTATTATTTAGAAATTCACAATAAAAATCATAATTTTACTGTTAACTCACAGCAAGAATAAAAACCATAAATTTATTGTTAAGAAATTACAAATAATTAATAAATTTAAAAAACTAATGAATCTATTTTTTAGGTTGGAAAATTTTATTTTTTTTTTTTCAATTTCAAAATGTGATATTTTTGTTTTACTACTATAAGTTAGTATATTTACAATCTTTGTGCGTAAATTTTTTATTTAACAAAACAATACTAATTTTAGGCATAATGTGTTTAATTGTAAACAAATAGTGTCTAAAAATACTGCATGTGTGTATTAGTGTATATGAAAGTGTGCACAAAAAAGTCTTACGCATTTGGTGTTTATATTTTCCGAATTTTCGTAATATTACATAAAACTTTGCCAATTTTATAGTAGTAATTTTACAATAATTTTTTAGAGTGCATGCTTTAGTACAAAAACTATGTAATATTTGATACCCCTTTCTATAGACACATATGTTGCACCAAAACAAACATATATGTCTATTGATTGTTTGACATGTAGAAAATGTCCAAGATTGATTAAAATACAGGAATTACACCACAATGTAATTTCATTGTTTGGGACGAAAAATGTTAAATTTAGAGCCAGCTTATATCACTTTAATCTTTTATATATGTTACTGTGAGCAACAAAAGATACGTTTGTTTATTACATATATGTTTCATTTCATTCTTTTGAAATTCATATTTTATTTAACATTTTATGTTTTATTTTAATCATATGTTTTCTACTCGCTTAATTTATATAAAAAACAACAATCTTTTTATTTTTAGAGTCAAAAGAAACTTTACAGCTTGTGCACATATTTCGAAAATCTTCTCCAATCTGGAAAGCCATGGTTTTTCATAAAATCAGGAAGGAGAAAATACCCAATATACATTGAAAAGTTAAAAATTCAAGTGCTTTAAATATTGCTTGTATTATGCTTTATTTTAAGTGATTTTTTTAAAGTCAAAATCAAGTTCATACAAATAAAAATAATTTGTCTTATGCCTTTCGTTCATTTTCAATATTTTAAAATGAAATTAAAGCATTTGCTCAAATAAATAGTATTAGTAGGATTTGAGATCACATAATCATATTCTTTTATAAATTTTTTTTATTGCAAAGAAACATGAAAATTTTTATTAGTAAATTATAGAGAATAAAAATTGAGAAATTCCACATAGCCAGCAGGATAGAATACTTATGTAGTATTTTCGGTTGACGCTTCCCAACCATATCAATATCCACGCTCTCCTTTATCCCTTTTGGTCATTGCTTGTTGATGATTGTCTATTTTATATTGAGTGTTTGGATACAAATAAACAAACTCGAAAACAACACACAATTAGACTAACATCAACAAAATTTAACAATTTATATTTAACTATATTTATATATTATTTATTTTTAAAAAAATCTGAATTTCTTTTATGGAAAGGTAAGCCACATTTATTTATATATTAAAAAGAGTAACCAAAATCAATCATTTCCGTGTTTTTATGGCTTTGTTTAAGCTTGAATTTAGGGCTTGAAAACAAGTGTAATAATTGTGTTGTTTGAACTTGAATTGAACTGTGATTCAAGGCTTGATTTAAAGTAAATTCTCACTGTAATGTTCGACTTCAATTCCAGTGTATGTTTCGCTGGAATATGCTATTGAATTAAAGTGCAATTACAGTATAAATAACACTTGATTTTGGCTTTAATTCCAGCAAAAATGTTTATTGGGTATATTAAAAAAAACA
Organism: Eustalomyia histrio; assembly: GCA_949748255.1. Taxonomy (NCBI): domain Eukaryota; kingdom Metazoa; phylum Arthropoda; class Insecta; order Diptera; family Anthomyiidae; genus Eustalomyia; species Eustalomyia histrio. The sequence goes on from OX456527.1 coordinate 53,086,768, forward strand.
AGTAAAAAAGGTCTAAATTCGGCTGTGCCGAATCTTTGAATACCCTCCACCATAGGGGCTGAAGATGATATACGTATATACTAAATTTTGCATGAACTGTAATATGAGAATATGTTTTGTCAATTTATGTAACGAACTTTTGTTATTTAGTTTTAGTAATGTTATTTACAGAGGTCTGCTCTGTTAGCGACTTTAACATTGTTGATTTTTACGTTATAGTTATCAGAGTAACACACATATAGCTCAAAGAATGTTATTATTCTCATATTATGTAAGACAATAAATGTAATCAAACAGACTTAATAACATTTTTACTTACTTAACAGAAAAAAAAAAAATAGATACAGAAAAATTGTACAAATTTGTATGGAAAATTTAGAGGTACCTTCACATTTTCACTCATATCATTTGAACCGCTCAACCGATTTTGCTCATTTTAAATACCAAACTGCTCGGGAGGATGTTCAATAATCTGGGTAAAAATAGGCACCCCCGCTTGTGTCTTCGCATCGTGATCGCCATTTCAACAGACAGACAGACGGATAGACAGACGGATAGACAGACAGACAGACAGACAGACAGACAGACAGACAGACAGACAGACAGACAGACAGACAGACAGACAGGCAGACAGACAGACAGACAGACAGACAGACAGACAGACAGACAGACAGACAGACAGACAGACAGACAGACAGACAGACAGACAGACAGACAGACAGACAGACAGACAGACATCGCTAAATCGACTTAAAATTGCATAAGGATCACGAATATATATACTTTATGGGGTCTTAAACCTATATTTCGACATGTTACAAACGGAATGACAAACTGATATATACCCTCACCATATATGGTGGAGGGTATAAAAAACATAAAATGTTGAAATGGAACAATAAGTCCGAAAACATAAAAAATTATTGTGTACAGTTTCTTTTAACGCTCACTGAATATAAAGTAATACAAAAATTGTCGGTAAATAAAACTCTTCTACTTAATTCATCAACCGTTTTCTAATTATAAGTTATAGTATCTTACAATCTATACAAGTTATAAAGAGTTTAACTTATGATTTAAGATAACACAATTTATATAATTTCAAAACAACTTTGTAGACACTAATCTCTCGTTAGTCTAATTTTATAAACTCTGTCCTTTAACTAATATTTTATAATTTAAATATTTTTTGCCTTGTCAAATTGTCCACATTCTCGAGTATTTGAATAATTTATTAATATACATATGCATATAATAACTATCTTTTAACTAAATAGGTTTAAAATGTTTGCACAAATATGATCAACTCACAATTGCACTAAATAACGACAACAAAATTGCACAATTTAGGATTAAATTGAAGAAAAAATTTACACTTAGTAGTAAGTATAAAACACAAAAAACATGCATAAACTATGTTGAGCTTATTTTAAAACTCCGCCTCTAGGAGTTTGACCACCTCACTCATATACAAAGTGGCAACATTTTGCACTAAAATGTGTGTTTAATTTTTTTTTACAGAAAACTACAGGTTATAGAGTTGAAAATTTATAGCTGCCTTAATCTGACAACACTAGTACTCGTAGAATATGACGAAGTAAGATATAACATGACATATTTGCAAAAAATTTGACTGATATAGACAGACATACTAGTATCAACGATAATGATTGATTGAAGTTAGTTAAAAAAATAATAGAGAATAATATATACAAAATTAAATATACTAAGCAAAATAAAGTTTCATACAATCATTAATTAAAAGTATTAACAATTTATTTTACATAATTGAACAAGTTTATCTGAACTATAGTTTATCATAATTTTAAAGTAAACAAATGTAAAGTATGAGGTTTTTTAATTACAATTACGCTTATGTAAAGGAAATCAAAATACGTAATGATAACTACAAAGTAACTAATTACTCCCAATTCTGATTTTAATAACTTTAAGACCTACTCTATAATAAGTTACCCAATAAATTACCCAGGAAAAACATAGTATCAACTAATTACCAGCCTATTTACCCGCTTAATTACTTTTATTCGCGGTATCCAAAAAGTAATGGTTACTTAATATTTTGTAACTGTTTGTAATCGAGTGGGTAATATCCACCCATTACCTTGTGTTTTTGTAAGTGAGAAGATAATGACCACTCATTAGTTTTGGGAGATCACGAACAAAAGTAATTAAGTAAGTTAATTGGCTGGTAGGTAGTTAAACCCAAGTTTTTTATAATTTTAGATCAAAATCTTATGAGTTTATTCAGAAATTCAAATGGATTTTATGTAAAGCGAATAACATCACTTTTCGGATCAATAGTTTCCTTAATAAGAACTTATAGCATACCTGCGATTTTTTAATTGACGGTCTATTTTAGCTTGCAGTCCTTGCTGTAATGACAATAAAAATTGTACATAAGGAAAACATTGGTTGTAATTCGATCAAAAGCATTAAAATTTATTTGCTGAGATGTTATTTTCTATGGAAATACTTTTAATCGAATAATAATTTATTAAATTAAAAAGAGCGAAAGTGACCAACAAGCAATCATGTTATCCAATATTTATAAACCGAACCTCAAGTCAAAAAGGTTCTATAAGATCGAATTTCTGAATTGTAGACCTTTAAAAACACGTAAAATATTATGGAAAATTTTATATTTTTATTAGTTAACTTAAAAATATTTCAAAAAGAGTTATTTAAAATGTAAGTATTTTTTTTTAAATTTCGGAATTTTGATAAGTCAAAACTTTTTTGAAATGGTTTGAAAACAATTTACCGAATATTATAGCAAATTAATTAGTTTATATATCTTAAATTGATTCTAATACGGATAAAATTAATTGTTATGATAAACCAAAATTAAAAAAAAATGTAGGAAATTTTAAGAAAATAACAAAAATGTGTTAAAACGATAGATTTAAGATTTTAATTTTTAAAAAATATATAGATATACATATATAAATATAAATAATTTTAACTTAAGCTCTTTCAAAAATGTCAATTATATTCGAAATGTGAATCATAAAATCAAATTAAAAACATATACTTGGGTGCGTTTTCCTTATGTTTTGTTTTTAACTGTCACATTTTACATTTATTACATTTACATATATTTGTATTAAGTCGAATAAACTATACTCAAAAAGTATACGAATATATACTCCCAAAGATAGTTCCTTTAAATAAAACTGTCTTATAAGAAATGGTAAAGAAAAAGTTAGTAGATAAAAATAAGAATTTATTGTTAAAAACAATTATTTTTTGACTTCATACACTAAAAAAATTTTTAACTTTCAATTCTGGCGATTTTTACTTTTTAAAGGAGTTTAGAAGGAGATCGAGTTGGACTTTTTAAATGTACATAAAATATATACGTACATATAACAAAATTGTGTGAAAATATTTTCAATCAAATCTTTCTTTTTTTTTTAAATTCCTTCAAATTGGCTGGCAACAATTTTTACCTAACTTATTCTAAAAGTCCGTTTATTTTAAAGTTAAATTAGTGTTGGATTATTTAAGTCACTTCAAAATTTTTAAAGTCTTTAATTTTTTTTTTAATAGGGTTTTGTGTGTGCAGACAATAACATCGTGTTATTTTATAACTGACATTCCTTAATCTCAGTTTAAAAAAAAAATCGCATTTTACTGAGAATTAAACAAACTTCAGAAAAATTGATTTAAGAGATCTAACTGAAAAAATGTCCACATATTTTAAACAACTTTATATTTTTGTTTTAAAGCTTAATTATTTCGCTCTCGTTAAAAATTACAAAATGTTTTAAACATAACTGAGATTGAAATTTTAAATTAACTGAATTCACATAAAAATAGAATTTTAACAGTATATATAATTTTGAAAAAAAAGTTATTTTTAGTTGAATTTAATAAACAAACTCTACTTATATTTAGAATAAAACAGATTTTTAAAATAAATTTAAATGATGGAGCTAAAGATCTTTTATTTATAATTAATCATAAAAAAACAATTTCCCATGAAGAAGTCACCCAATGTGGTGACGAAATATTGGGATAAATAAATATTTATAATTAATTTTTTTATTTATAAAGTCACCCAATATCACCCAATTTCAGGGGAAATTGTTTTTTATAATTAAGTCACCCAATGTGGTGACGAAATATTGGGATAAATAAATAATTATAATTAATCTTTTATATATACCCTGCGGGAAAAAAGGGGTCAGTTGGGAATTGGGGCCTGTCCCGGGATAGGTGAAAACTGAACCAGTTTCGAAAAAACATATCACGAGATAGGTGAAAAGAGCACCGGCTCCTAAAGTACCTATCACGTGACCGGTTTAAAAGTCACGACATGTCCTTTTAGACCAGTCCTGTGACATGTCACAGAGGGCAATTGACCCCTTCCTAGTACAAGCCCATGTTAAAGTGATCGGTCCCGTGACCGGTCCCTATCACAATTAACCGGTCATGTGACGTGTCCTGGGATAGGTCCTTTTCCCGCAGGGTATTTATCTTCCTTTATTCGATCTTCAATATTATATTATATTATTCCTTCAAATCGAGTTCAAGATCTTTTTACAAAAAAAAAAAATTACAATGATTATTTATTATTTTTTTAAATAAAAGATCTTTAGCTCAATACAAAATATTACACAAATCAAGAAGATCGAAGAAAACTAAATGAATTATCAAAAATTACGTTTCGAAAAATACTTAAAAAATATGGAAAAGTTGAAAAAATTAGAAATAAATAACTCTCTACAGTTTTGTTTAACCAAAAATCATGTATACATATTCTGAAATCCCTACTACTTCTTGTCAAAACTGTTCAAAAATTAAAAATCGATAAATAACTAAATAAAAATTTTTTGTCTGTGAAGTCGAAAATAGTTTTTTTTACAATAACAATAACTTCAGATTCTGAGAGTGTTTTTAAATTTCTGAAAACTTTAAAATATATCTTAAACTCCTTCAATTAAAAATGTTGTTATTATAATTCAATTGCAGATTATTCCATCCCATCACACACCGTTGGAATCTATCACAATCCGCCCATTAGCTAGTAACTATTAAATAGTAGGAGTAAATCGGCAAGGTTTCCATAGCTTAGGAAAAATTTAATAAAGATTGGTTTAGATCTTAAAAAAACTTAGTTTAATACTTTTTCTGCATAGTGTTTATCAACTATTACTAAAATTGCCTAAAGATATCTAGCATAACATACATATGACAAACTTATCATATTCACACAAACTCCTGCAGTGTCAAACAGTGATACAGAAATAATAATGCTACCAGTTACAAGAAAACATTAACTACATCTCTAGTAAACTTACAGCATTTCCTATGATTTTATTGCCAGCAAATATTCAAATAAATTCCATTTTATTTTGAAAGCATTCGTTAAATAAAAAAACAAAAAGAACTGGTAAAAATTAAAGTCCGGCTTGCCGATTTTATTAAACCCTGCAAAACTAATAATTAGCGTTAAATTTCAAGAAACGATCCAAGTAAAATAAAGGGTTTTGATCCATTTAATAGAGACACATCTGAACGAAATTGGGAACAAAAAAGTTGAATTATGCAAATAGTAATCAATATTTAAGTCTTATTCAGAAAGAACGTTTCTAGGTCTAAATATCGGCCGATTATTTTTAAACTTAGTTGCATGATTTTTGATCCCTTATAGCGATCATAACCTAAATGCCATTCAATCTAAATTTAGAAAGCGAGGTAGGGTTGAATACGTGCCGATTCTGATAAAATTCATTAGGATCTTTCCTTGGATATGTTTATATCACTCAAATATGTTTATATTTGCAAACTGTAGTTTTATTACAAGGTTTGCATAGAAACACGGACTGACATCGTTAAAGCGAATCAGGAAATGATGTGTCGATTGGTATACTATAAGGAGATCCAGTCCAAGTCCGATATTATTAGTAGTTACAAAAATGTGCACAAACTCATTATACCCTGACTAAATAGTGCTGTAGGGTATAAAATAAAACACCTACACTTTTTGTACAATGTATATTAACTATAAATATGTAAAGTATTTTCAAAGACTTGAGGGAAGCAAACATAAAATCATGATAATTAATTTGACTTTTTAGTGGAAACAATCAATTTACAACTTCAATAGAGTTGTGTGTGAATAATATTGTAGACTTTGTTGCAGAGTTAGACACTCACAAATAAACATCGAAGCATGTTGTTAGCGTGAAACGACAAACATGTAGTTAGGTGACACTCATAAATGTAATAGAATAAACCTTTGCAAGTTATAAAGGAACAACGAGCGAACAAAGAAGTAAATGTATGAAAAAAGAAAAATGTGTTCATGCTAAAGCACTTAAGGAGTCAAAAGGTGCTTGTAAAACGTTTGCTTCGTAAATCAAATCGAAGAAGTAGTCAAGCCAAACTCCTCGGTATAAATTGTTAACAAGTTTGCTAAATTAACACATAAACAATCAAATTTTTGTTTGCGCTACACCACAGGGGTATTGAATTTTTTTTAATGATGTTTTGTGACTATGAGAGAAGTTCAAACAAACATCACGGTGATAATATGCATCACATTAATGACTCACGATTTGTTGTATATAAAATTTTAAACGAAAATATCAGTGACTCTAAATCAAATCGTATTTTTCTCTATCTCGTTAAACTTACAAAATAAATGGACATATGTTACATTTACATTACACTCAAAATATCATCGGTGATTCTAAATTAAATCCGTTTAACAGCAAATAATTTTGCTGTTAAAAACATCTTCTATGTAAATAAAAATTATCTTATTGATAGTTAAATGTTAATTTAATTTTAAAAAACCTTGTCATTCAAAAACCAACATACAAACACTTAAAAAAAAATTACCTGAGGTTATTGCAACAATTTGCTTTACATTAATAACATAATTGTTGTTTCTTATTCTGTACTTTTTCATACCATCTCTTTGGATTTATCTTAAATTCAAAAATTCAGTAACTAACTAGTAGTCGGTCGAGTAACCACAGGTAGTGTGATTCCTCCTCAGTCGGTAGCTAAATACTCATAAATCACTTGTGCTGTTGATTTTGCATGTACATTTAAAGATATGTTTTATGATTGGCCTCCATGAAACTTCCAATGGTTTTTTGTAAAAGTTCACAAAATAAATATTTTATATAATTTTTTTGTCGTTTTTTGCATTTAATGTCTTCTAAGTCTTTTAGTGATAAACATTAACACCTGCATTTAGTCTGTTCAATTACAAGATTAAAAAAATATTTTTAATAAATAATACATCCAATGTAGAAAAACATTACCAAATAATTTGTTATATAATCCATTACTTGGTAATGTTACACATAGAAAAATAAAGTATTAACCTAATTGAAGTGTATTTTGGTTAGTACAGCCAATAACTGAATATTTAACCAAATTTTGTTGTGGAAACCAATATTCAGCTGTATAAACCGATTTCAGTCGTAGAAACTGAATTTCAGTTGGAAACTGACAAAAGTTTTCATTACTCTTATATGGGGTGGATGTCGCATAATAGTTGATTACTACATGCTTACCAGTATAAAAAAAAAATAATGAGACCAAAAATAGATTTTGAAAGAAACCAAAATTAATTAAAATAATTTGGTAAAATTTTGATATTTAGTTGGATTTCATGTAATCATATACCAAAAAACATTGAAAACTTATAAATTCAAGTGCTTTAAATATTGCTTGTATTGTGCTTTATTTTAAGTGTTTTTGTGGTCAAAAACAAGTTTATACAAATACAAATAATTTGATTCATGTTTTCCGTTATATATATTAAAATAAAATTCATGTTGTAATTTTATTTTAATATTCAAATTTTAATGTTAAAATTTACTATTTTCCTGTGAAGGTTTTTAAAAAACAGAATTTCTTACATTAGTTTTAACGAAAAGGTAAGCCGCATTTATTTGGAGATTTAATCTGTCCTTACATTATATTTTTTTGTGTTAGAAAGATTTTACAAATCAAGATCAAACTTTCAAAACTATAATTATAAAAATATATGTATGTTATGTCAAAAACAGTTAAATTGTACCAAAACCAATCATTAACGTGTTTTTATGGTTTTGTTTAAACTTAAAGTTAGGGCTTGAAAAAACTGTTATTGTTATATATTTGAACTTGAATTAAACTGTGATTGAAAGCTTGAATTAAAGTATATTTGTACCATAATGTTCGATTTAAATTCCAGTGTCCGTTTTGCTGGAATATGATCTTGAATTAAAATGTAATTTAACTATGAATCAAGGCTTGAAATTGGAAAACATGACTTGAATAACACTTGATTTTAGCTTTAATTCCAGCAAAAATGTTTATTGGGTATAATCATATTCTTAATAAATTGTTCAAATACAAAGACACGTGCATTAATTAACATTATAAAAGATTTTAACAATATTGCTGACTTTATGTTACAAATTTTAATTTTTTATTCAACATGAGATGAGCAACAACTTTAATTTATCAGCTAAAGATCTGATTTTCAAGGTTTTTTCATGTTATGGTAGCAGAAAGATCTTTGTATATGAGAAAATATATTATTCGAGACGAGAGAATTGGCTATAATATAATCCTACAACAAAGTCTTTAGCATATCGATTATTTTCTCGCAGCCTCTCAAAAATTACAAAATCGATTTTATGGTGGTTGATATTTTTAGTTGGAACACCCCAGCAAAAACAGAGTTTCAACTACTTACCAGCATGTTTACTCGCCTAATTACTTTTGTTCGCGATGTCCCAAAAGTAATGAGTGGCCATGGGCAGTCATTACCCTCTCACTTACGAACAGCCAAAAAATAATGAGTACCTATTACTTTTTGGACAAAAGTAATTAAGCGAGTAAATAGGGTGGTAAGTAGTTGATACCAAGTTTTTGCTGGGATGTCTAAAATTACAAAATTCAAATTAATTTGTATCCTACTCTAAAGTACTCACAAAATGAATACTAAAGTACTCACAAAAATAAAAAATGCATTGACCATGTTTTGGACGGAGAGTTGCCACCATTTAAAAATATTGAATATATTATATCAGTGGCAGATACAGCCCTTGATTTTGGGATGGGATAATTTTTAGTTTTTACACTAACAATATTTTTTTTTGTAAAACTTACCTTAACTTCATTTCTATTAATTTCAACTTTTTGCTTCTTTAAATAGCTAATTTCCAATCATTTTCAATATTTTTTATTTTAGGAAATAAGAGAAAGAAAGTCTACCAATACAAAAAAAAAAAATAATTTACAAATTAAGGCCCTGTGCGAGGCTAAAGAAATTCTAAGCTAAATTAAATTGATTTAAAATTTATTTGAAAATATTTTTAAATATCAACGAAAATTAGTAACCTGAATTTTGTTTAGATTTTATTTAGCCAGTTCGCAACCACCCTAGAATCCCACTTCGTTGATGCGCCGTCGTAATTTTTTATTTTAGCAATAATAAGCCTATTTGGTCATGGATTTATCCAACAAATCGTTTCCCATTATCTCTACTGGCTTCGAAGTAAGCAAAAACTCCTATGTAAACCTATAGTAGAAATTCTCCGACAAAAACACTTCTTTGTTTTATTAAACATAACTGGTTTTGATTTAAATTTAAAACAATACATTGCAAAATAAGTATCGGATTCACGAATTATTTTAATATCAATTGTTTTGACATGGAATTAGAAAACGGGAGTTTTTGAAGCAATTCATAAAGATGAGAAGCAAAAAAAAATTTATAAGTATTCTTAAAGAGGGAAAGATGATAAAAAAATATAGATAAAAAAGAGCCAGAAAAATAAAACGCAAATTATGTCCCCACTTATTGCTTTGAATACTTTTGGAATTTACTTTAATGGGAGGCCCAAAAAGTGGTATTTTGGGCTTGGTAAAACCAAGTAAATATCGAATTATGAATAGACCAACATTGATATAACTAAAGAAAATATATGTTATTTTGACTGTTATTTACCACCTGCAGACGGAAAAGAGTTGAAGGGTGAATTCTTTTTTTAAATAAAACATTTGATGTTCTCTTAATAAACTAAAATATATTGCAAAAAAAATACTTTATATTCAAAGGTGTACGCTAAGTACGTGGTTTTGCCTGTAAGGTGGTACTACGATCTACTGAACACTCTTCAATTGAATTTGAAAATCATAATTTAAATGCAGTCTTAATTCTGATTTTCTGTTTTAATTTTCAAAATTTCTTTAGCAATTTGCTGACTTTCAATTAGGAATTCTTAATTAAAATTGTTCTTTCCTTAATTATAATTGTGCTTTTCTGTATTTCAATTGGGAATTCTCAATTACAACTTGTATTTTCTCAAATTCAATTAGAAATGGAGCAGTTTTCACTGAAATACATGTATTTTTATGAAGCTTCTTCATTTCGTGTTAGATATATTTATAGACATTTTGTATCGGATTTTTTTTGAAGGCGTAATATTATTAAATGATTTAAAGAAAAATACAAAAATGTTAAATAAAACAGGGTTTTTGCTCTCCGAACACTATTTAAAAAATACATAGATCCCTACAGGAAATGGACCAGTCACGTGACCGGAACTTTGTGGCAGAAACCGGTCCTCGAGTTGGTTCTCCTATATGAAAGTAACCGGTAATTTTAACATGGGCTTATCATAGGAGGTGGCAATTTCTACCTTTTAAGCTACTTGCGACATATCTCTGAGCTTGTGTAGGGTACCATATCACTGCATCGGTGTAAGTGAATGCGCAACAGAACAGGTTAGAATTATCTTACACATAACTAGTATCAAGTTAGACACTACGTGATGTGTATCAGAACTTGTGCAATATGAAACGTTACGTGACTGGCTCAAATGTACATACCACAGGACTGAGGATAAGTAATTAATAAAAAACAAGTTACGTATCAATCACGATGTGTTATGTTGCAGAACTTGTAAGGAATGAATAGTTTCGTGACATACCACATGACTGTCGCAAGTGAACATGTCACAGAGAAATCGAAAATTAGTTAGCATGTAACCTGTCAATATTTTTTCCGCGTGTCCAGTCACTGAATTTACCTGCAATATTTATTCAAAAAAGATGAATATTTTTCAAATTTTAACAAAATTGAAGAACAAAAACTTGTTTGCTATATAATTAAACAAAAAATTAATTCAAAATTTTCAAATTGTGGGTGAGGTTAAAGCAGGTCTGTGGAGGCTAGTCTGCCTCAGAGAGTATTATTCACGCTAATGCTCTAGGACGAAGTTTAGCTCTTTGGCTGCCAATGTTTTTCCGACTTTAATTTTACTCTTAAAGTTTCATCCGATCGCCAAAAAATATTGATTGAAGAAAAATTGCAAATGCAAATTAAATTTACTTCTAATAAATCAATGTTTTAATAAAAAATCGAGTACTTTAACACATTAGTGCGAATTCAAAAAAAAGTTTTTTTTAAGTTCATTTGATCGTTTTTGGCTTATGTTCAAAAATATTTATTTATAGATTTCAACCAAATTGTCCAATAGAAGTTCTCAAATTTTAGTTATTCTACTCCCGCAGAAACTTCATTGATTCAGTAAAATTTTTAGACTTCAAAGATTTTCAAGTCAGTATCAGGTTTTCTACGGCTAAAAACATAAGTGGCTGCTTAATTTTTATAATTAATAAGGAGTATAAAGAATTAGTTTTGTAACTCACTTTTTTAAAATGAATTAAATTTGACTGGAATATCACTTTAAAACGCATTCGGGGCGTATTGAGGTTTCTCGTTAGAAAATGTTCGTTTAACCTTCCGCATACACATTTTGATAAAATACAAAACTTAAAAAAGTCCCTTAAAAAATTGCTATTTAAAATTGCTATTTGAAAAAAATCGCTATAATTTTAGGGGCCTATATGGATATGTTCATCTATATAATTACAAAGATTAACATATTGGTTCGAATAGTATCAAAACCGCGCTAACCGCGACTACACAGTTGACACTTCATCATACACATTGAATTCATTTTGAATTAATGCAGTTATATGTAACTATCTAAACAGTCGCGTAATCACTTCTTTACTATATAAGTGTTGTCATCATTTCTGCAGTCACAAAGTCGGTTGTGTTTAAATCAGTTCAGTATTATGTCAGCTTTGCAACAGTCGCTGGATTGACATTCTTTTACACACAGCAACTATTTTTGAACCAGTTTCGTGTTCTGCCATTATTTAAACTATAACAGTCCTAATTTCTTTAGTCCACATTATTGTTACGTTCATTTCTCTTTAGTTACATGATATATCCAGAAAGAACCAGTCAATGTTCTTCCACCATTTCAATATTTGGGACACTGGTAATTTTACAGTAATTAACACTTTTTCAGACACTAATTTTTCATTTTACACCAGTTTTGTGTCATGTCCCTCTTTTATCTATCATAGATTTATCACCTTGGATCAATCGACCCCTCATTTCCCGTAGGGATGTTACGGTTAGAACACTGCTTTAGAATTTCATTACTAGATGATGGTAAGACATTAACGAATTTCCAAACAAAATCGTAGTCTAATTAAGATTTTTCACTATTACCATTAAGATGGTACTTAACATTTTAAATAACTAAATTAGTTTAAAATATGTGTGTTATATAAATTTTTTATTGCTTTTTAATCTTTGTTTGGAGGGGGGATATATCACCTTCACCCCCTGGATCCACCCCTGTGTTATATAGGTGAAAAAAGCATTTTGCGAAAAGTCGCCAAAAAACCGATGCACTACGAATATCAAAAAAGCCGTAATACTATCTCGCTTAAATTGAATGACAAATGAAATACATAACATATATTTGGTGGCTACCCAGATATACATCCCGATACAAAACCCCCAAATTTGTAAGTGTTTTTATTTTTAATGTGTTTTAAATCAAAGCATATATATCAAACATGATTTTGCATTAGACCGTGCAACAAACAAAGTTCTCCGTTCACCTTCAAATCTAAATTATTTTTGCAAGGCAGTTTGGAAAAAAAATTTTGCCGAACGTAGGGGTCGCCTTATTAAATTTTTTGTTGTATCATCGGCATTTGCAGTCGACTCTTATATATATACCGACGTTTTCGCATCGAAGAGACCAATGTTTTTCTAATTACACAATAATTAAAATTTAAAGAAATTAAAATTAAAAAAAAGAAATTTAAACAAATTAAATCTGGATGATTTACATATTTTTAAATTATTACATTCATTTTTATTTAATTTTTAAATTAAAATAACTTTGGATTACAGAGGAACTCTTTTCGTATGTTTTTAGGAGTTTTTTAAATTATTTTTTATTTATAACAAAAGTTGTGAGATAATTATTAATTGTAAGTTTATTATTTGCTTAAGATTTGTTGATAAATTTAAATATATTTCGAGAAATTTCGCGAATTACTGCGTTTCATGAAAGAGATAATGTATGATCTAACGTTTTGCCAAATTTTAAGTAGGTGTGTCAACTTCTTCGAGAGTTATTATGCTTTTTAAAAGAAAATGGCAACTTTAAGGCATTTCTGAAATCAGAGAGTGTTTCCGAACATTAGCTTTAACCATTCTTGGAATATCTGGTGACTAATTTTATAAATAAATTAAAACCACTCATATGTTAATAAAAATCCCTTCTCGTACATACAAATATTTTCCACACACATATTCTATGTATGAGCCGACTCCAGCACAATATAACGCATCTATTTGTTTTTACTAATATATATTCTCAATATGACCAAATTGGACCATAAATACAAACGATTATATATTGATAGATGATATTTTTCTTTTTAAGTCCGTAAAACCAGGCATAATCATGTCGGATCATGCCAACTTTGTATAAAAACTTCACACCAATAACCTTGGTGAATTTTGAGTCTGAAAATTTTGCAAAATTCAAAGTAAAAATGTATATAAAAATAAGGGTATTTTTAATTTCTCAATGTCTTATTAAATCTGCAGAGCAAATTAAATTTGTTCAGATCTAATATCACAAATTTGTCTAAAATTTTGGAATCTAATTAGATCTGGTACAATTGGATCTGATGAGAACTGTTCAGATCTAATTTTTTTACACAGGTATACGAGTTCCATCCAAATCGGCATATAAGCGTTAGGGAATTTTTCGTCAGTATCCCAGCAAAACCTTGGTAATGGGTGTGATATTCTTATGCGTTACCTTGTAATGATAGCTCGTTACTTTTTTCATTATTTGCAAGCATAAAGTAATAAGTTACTGATTACGTAATATATGATTTATAAATGTAAAGTAATAATTGAAATATTTTGTTTTTTTTGTAAGCAAAAGGGTAATGTATGATTGTTTTGACAACACTAGCGAAAAAACGAAGTGCAACAATTCATTTAAGTTTAAAGCCAACAAATACTATATGCGTCGTGGGTAGAGTTCTTGGCTGGTAACCAGAGTTCCCTGGTTCGATTCCAATCATGACCACATTATTTTTAATAACGTTTAAAATATTGTAATAATTTTTTTTAATAAAAATTCCTCTTTTTAAAAATCTATTTTTAGACACATTACTTTTTCCATTCTCCTCACCTCTAAAGTAATGGATATATACATTACTTTGAGGCTCATCGCCTGTAAAATTCATCAGTGAAGTAAGGTGTAAAGTAATTCATGAGCCCCTATGGCTTCACATTACTTTACACATTATTTGGTAATGTGTGATTTTGCTGGAATACTTATGCCCACTCATGACTACGTATTTATTTGTAAAAATTATTAAATTAATTTTTGGAGTCGAAAGGACCTATTGGGAACTGATTTATATCTATTTATAAAATGTGTTAGTAATGAAAAAATATAAAACGTATTTTATTTAGCTTTATTACATGTTGACAAAAGTTTATATATATAAATTTGAAGATATGTTAGAATTGAAATTACTCAATTTTTTTTTTTGTATAAATATTTATGAAATTTTAATATTCTTCATTACTTTCGTTATTATCGTCTCTAGAACGTATCTTCATTTCAACAAATTTTAATGAATAGTAAAGACCACGGAATGTATTCCAATGAATACCTTGCGCATGATGATCTTCACCAATTTCACCTTTCAGATAACGACCATTAAGATTACTGCAAAAAATATTAAACAACATTTAAAGAATATTCCAAAAAGGTGTAAAAAAAAATTAAAAAAATCAGAAAGCTATAATTAAAGTAAATAATTCAGCTATTCTGAAGCAACTAAATATACTCTTATGTTTGTTAATACATACCTGCGATGACACGCATTATACCACCAAGCTCCCGTATACCATACGGCACAATGTTCTTTTGGATTGACATCGTTTTCTTGATCTTTTGTAGACCACTTTTGTCCCAAATGATATGATAACGAATCACCAGCTGTTCCACTGTAATTTCCCAAATCTTTCAATTCGTATTTTTCTGATTCATCTCCCACAACGAAATGATCATATTTAGCATAACGTCTATCGCCTTCAAAATCCTCCATTACAATTAACAATTCCATGGGTTTTCCATTATTGGTAAGCTTATAGAGATTATCTAAACCAATGAAAAATTCACCATTTTTTTGACCAAAACCTTTTTTATATTCATCCCAGGAACGATAAAAATTTTCAGATCCATCTTTACGTCTTTGTATTTCTATCCAACCGTTATTAACTGAGGTCTCATCATCCTTCTCATCATTCATACTTCTTCGAACTTTATTACTCCTTATTGCCTGTTCAATTTTTCTAAAACTTTCAGCATATTTCATCAAACGTTTTTCCAAATCGTGAAACTTGTCAGTTAAATTCAAAACATGTTGTGTTAACATTTGATTTCCATTAATGACTTGAATCATTTGTCCAAACAATACATTTTCTTCACAATTCTCGGCACTTGCATTTGAAATATTTAAAAACAACAATACCAAATATGGTAGAACAAACTTTGTACAAAATTTCATTTTACTTTAAAATTGGTTCTAGTTCAGGTTCTTGCAGCTTATAAAATGTTTTTGTTTACAGCTGTGCTCAAGCTTATAAACGATTTGTGTTGAAGCTGTTATCAGAACGTTTTAAAAAAATTATTGAACTTAATATTTGATGCAAATTGCGATTTTTTATACGATTCTGTTTTTTTTTTTACTGTTATCACTTTATGGAAAACCCCTGAATTAATCATCACATTAAGTAAATATAAAAAAAATATTTTTATTCAACCAAAATAAAAACATCGTCCATTACATAAACTAAAATATTTTTAAGGGGTCATTTCGTAAAACAAAAGGTTTGAACTTTTAAATAATGTGTAAGCACAACACTGGAAAGTTTGTTTTCCGATACTGACTGTAGTTTATTTAAAAACAAATACGAAAAGTTTGTTTTAGATGAGTAATCAATTTAAATACATACAAATATATTTCTAACTAATGAAATCAGATATATAAAAAACAAACTATAGAAAATGTAAAATTTTGTGTTTTCAATTTCTAAAAATAGAAATAATTACTTTCCGTTTTTTTATCCAAATAGTTTGTTTATATACAAAATTCTTTCAATAGAAATTAAAAGAAAATTTTTACATATACGGATATGCGATACAAACACAGCAAATAAAAATATGAACGTATGTGTGTATTTTGCGATTTCCTTAAAACATAAAAACCAAAGTCAAAGTTCAAGAACCTTCGATTATTTTCAATTCATTTTAATAATGATTGAAAATAAACAACAAAATGGGTTTAATATAATGAAAAATGGGATATTTCAGCATAGATTCATATATACATCTAGTGTGATAAAATGGGATATTTCAGCATAGATTCATATATACATCTAGTGTAATAAAAAGGGATATTTCAGCATAGATTCATATATACATCTAGTGTGATAAAATGGGATATTTCAGCATAGATTCATATATACATCTAGTGTGATAAAATGGGATATTTCAGCATAGATTCATATATACATCTAGTGTGATAAAATGGGATATTTCAGCATAGATTCATATATACATCTAGTGTGATAAAATGGGAAATTTCAGCATAGATTCATATATACATATAGTGTGATAAAATGGGATATTTCAGCATAGATTCATATATACATCTAATGTGATAAAATGGGATATTTCAGCATAGATTCATATATACATCTAGTGTGATAAAATAGGATATTTCATCATAGATTCATATATACATCTAGTGTGATAAAATGGGATATTTCAGCATAGATTTATATATACATCTAGTGTGATAAAATGGGATATTTCAGCATAGATTCATATATACATCTAGTGTGATAAAATGGGATATTTCAGCATAGATTCATATATACATCTAGTGTGATAAAATGGGATATTTCAGCATAGATTCATATATACATCTAGTGTGATAAAATGGGATATTTCAGCATAGATTTATATATACATCTAGTGTAATAAAATGGGATATTTCAGCATAGATTCATATATACATCTAGTGTGATAAAATGGGATATTTCAGCATAGATTCATATATACATCTAGTGTGATAAAATGGGATATTTCAGCATAGATTCATATATACATCTAATGTGATAAAATGGGATATTTCAGCATAGATTCATATATACATCTAGTGTGATAAAATGGGATATTTCAGCATAGATTCATATATACATCTAGTGTGATAAAATGGGATATTTCAACATAGATTCATATATACATCTAGTGTGATAAAATGGGATATTTCAGCATAGATTCATATATTCATCTAGTATGATAAAATGGGATATTTCAGCATAGATTCATATATACATCTAGTGTGATAAAATGGGAAATTTCAGCATAGATTCATATATACATCTAGTGTGATAAAATGGGATATTTCAGCACAGATTCATATATACATCTAGTGTGATAAAATGGGATATTTCAGCATAGATTTATATATACATCTAGTGTAATAAAATGGGATATTTCAGCATAGATTCATATATACATCTAGTGTGATAAAATGGGATATTTCAGCATAGATTCATATATACATCTAGTGTGATAAAATGGGATATTTCAGCATAGATTCATATATACATCTAGTGTGATAAAATGGGATATTTCAGCATAGATTCATATATACATCTAGTGTGATAAAATGGGATATTTCAGCATAGATTCATATATACATCTAGTGTGATAAAATGGGAAATTTCAGCATAGATTCATATATACATATAGTGTGATAAAATGGGATATTTCAGCATAGATTCATATATACATCTAATGTGATAAAATGGGATATTTCAGCATAGATTCATATATACATCTAGTGTGATAAAATGGGATATTTCAGCATAGATTCATATATACATCTAGTGTGATAAAATGGGATATTTCAACATAGATTCATATATACATCTAGTGTGATAAAATGGGATATTTCAGCATAGATTCATATATTCATCTAGTATGATAAAATGGGATATTTCAGCATAGATTCATATATACATCTAGTGTGATAAAATGGGAAATTTCAGCATAGATTCATATATACATCTAGTGTGATAAAATGGGATATTTCAGCACAGATTCATATATACATCTAGTGTGATAAAATGGGATATTTCAGCATAGATTCATATATACATCTAGTGTGATAAAATGGGATATTTCAGCATAGATTCATATATATATCAAGTGTGATAAATTGGGATATTTTAGCATAGATTCATATATACATCTAGTGTGATAAAATTGGATATTTCAGCATAGATTCATATATACATCTAGTGTGATAAAATGGGATATTTCAGCATAGATTCATATATACATCTAGTGTGATAAAATGGGATATTTCAGCATAGATTCATATATACATCTAGTGTAATAAAATGGGATATTTCAGCATAGATTTATATATACATCTAGTGTGATAAAATGGGAAATTTCAGCATAGATTCATATATACATCTAGTGTGATAAAATGGGACATTTCAGCATAGATTCATATATACATCTAGTGTGATAAAATGGGATATTTCAGCATAGATTCATATATATAAATCTAGTGTGATAAAATGGGATATTTCAGCATAGATTCATATATACATCTAGTGTTATAAAATGGGATATTTCAGCATAGATTCATATATACATCTAGTGTGATAAAATGGGATATTTCAGCATAGATTCATATATACATCTAGTGTGATAAAATGGGATATTTCAGCATAGATTCATATATACATCTAGTGTGATAAAATGGGATATTTCAGCATAGATTCATATATACATCTAGTGTGATAAAATGGGATATTTCAGCATAGATTCATATATACATCTAGTGTGATAAAATAGGAAATTTCAGCATAGATTCATATATACGTCTGGTGTGATAAAATGGGATATTTCAGCATAGATTCATATATACATCTAGTGTGATAAAATGGGATATTTCAGCATAGATTCATCTATACATCTAGTGTGATAAAATGGGATATTTCAGCATAGATTCATCTATACATCTAGTGTGATAAAATGGGATATTTCAGCATAGATTCATATATACATCTAGTGTGATAAAATGGGATATTTCAGTATAGATTCATATATACATCTAGTGTGATAAAATAGGATATTTCAGCATAGATTCATCTATACATCTAGTGTGATAAAATGGGATATTTCAGCATAGATTCATCTATACATCTAGTGTGATAAAATGGGATATTTCAGTATAGATTCATATATACATCTAGTGTGATAAAATGGGATATTTCAGCATAGATTCATCTATACATCTAGTGTGATAAAATGGGATATTTCAGCATAGATTCATCTATACATCTAGTGGGATAAAATGGGATATTTCAGCATAGATTCATATATACATCTAGTGTGATAAAATGGGATATTTCAGCATAGATTCATATATACATCTAGTGTGATAAAATGGGATATTTCAGCATAGATTCATATATACATCTAGTGTGATAAAATGGAAAATTTCAGCATAGATTCATATATACATCTAGTGTGATAAAATGGGATATTTCAGCATAGATTCATATATACATCTAGTGTGATAAAATGGGATATTTCAGCATAGATTCATATATACATCTAGTGTGATAAAATGGGATATTTCAGCATAGATTCATATATACATCTAGTGTGATAAAATAGGAAATTTCAGCATAGATTCATATATACATCTAGTGTGATAAAATGGGATATTTCAGCATAGATTCATATTTACATCTAGTGTGATAAAATGGGATATTTCAGCATAGATTCATCTATACATCTAGTGTGATAAAATGGGATATTTCAGCATAGATTCATCTATACATCTAGTGTGATAAAATGGGATATTTCAGCATAGATTCATATATACATCTAGTGTGATAAAATGGGATATTTCAGTATAGATTCATATATACATCTAGTGTGATAAAATAGGATATTTCAGCATAGATTCATATATACATCTAGTGTGATAAAATGGGACATTTCAGCATAGAGTCATATATACATCTAGTGTGATAAAATGGGATATTTCAGCACAGATTCATATATACATCTAGTGTGATAAAATGGGATATTTCAGTATAGATTCATATATACATCTAGTGTGATAAAATGGGACATTTCAGCATAGATTCATATATACATCTAGTGTGATAAAATGGGATATTTCAGCATAGATTCATATATACATCTAGTGTGATAAAATGGGACATTTCAGCATAGATTCATATATACATCTAGTGGGATAAAATGGGATATTTCAGCATAGATTCATATATACATCTAGTGTGATAAAATGGGGTATTTCAGTATAGATTCATATATACATCTAGTGTGATAAAATGGGACATTTCAGCATAGATTCATATATACATCTAGTGTGATAAAATGGGATATTTCAGTATAGATTTATATATACATCTAGTGGGATAAAATGGGATATTTCAGCACAGATTCATATATACATCTAGTGTGATAAAATGGGATATTTCAGTATAGATTCATATATACATCTAGTGTGATAAAATGGGACATTTCAGCATAGATTCATATATACATCTAGTGTGATAAAATGGGATATTTCAGCATAGATTCATATATACATCTAGTGTGATAAAATGGGAAATTTCAGCATAGATTCATATATACATCTAGTGGGATAAAATGGGATATTTCAGTATAGATTCATATATACATCTAGTGTGATAAAATAGGATATTTCAGTATAGATTCATATATACATCTAGTGTGATAAAATAGGATATTTCAGCATAGATTCATATATACATCTAGTGTGATAAAATGGGATATTTCAGCATAGATTCATATATACATCTAGTGTGATAAAATGGGATATTTCAGCATAGATTCATATATACATCTAGTGTGATAAAATTGGAAATTTCAGCATAGATTCATATATACATCTAGTGGGATAAAATGGGATATTTCAGTATAGATTCATATATACATCTAGTGGGATAAAATGGGATATTTCAGTATAGATTCATATATACATCTAGTGGGATAAAATAGGATATTTCAGCATAGATTCATATATACATCTAGTGTGATAAAATGGGACATTTCAGCATAGAGTCATATGTACATCTAGTGTGATAAAATGGGATATTTCAGCATAGATTCATATATACATCTAGTGTGATAAAATGGGACATTTCAGTATAGATTCATATATACATCTAGTGTGATAAAATGGGACATTTCAGCATAGATTCATATATACATCTAGTGTGATAAAATGGGATATTTCAGCATAGATTCATATATACATCTAGTGTGATAAAATGGGAAATTTCAGCATAGATTCATATATACATCTAGTGGGATAAAATGGGATATTTCAGCATAGATTCATATATACATCTAGTGTGATAAAATGGGATATTTCAGTATAGATTCATATATACATCTAGTGTGATAAAATGGGACATTTCAGCATAGATTCATATATACATCTAGTGTGATAAAATGGGATATTTCAGCATAGATTCATATATACATCTAGTGTGATAAAATGGGATATTTCAGCATAGATTCATATAAACATCTAGTGTGATAAAATGGGATATTTCAGTATAGATTCATATATACATCTAGTGTGATAAAATGGGATATTTCAGTATAGATTCATATATACATCTAGTGTGATAAAATGGGATATTTCAGTATAGATTCATATATACATCTAGTGGGATAAAATGGGATATTTCAGCATAGATTTATATATACATCTAGTGTGATAAAATGGGAAATTTCAGCATAGATTCATATATACATCTAGTGTGATAAAATGGGACATTTCAGCATAGATTCATATATACATCTAGTGTGATAAAATGGGATATTTCAGCATAGATTCATATATATAAATCTAGTGTGATAAAATGGGATATTTCAGCATAGATTCATATATACATCTAGTGTGATAAAATGGGATATTTCAGCATAGATTCATATATACATCTAGTGTGATAAAATAGGAAATTTCAGCATAGATTCATATATACGTCTGGTGTGATAAAATGGGATATTTCAGCATAGATTCATATATACATCTAGTGTGATAAAATAGGAAATTTCAGCATAGATTCATCTATACATCTAGTGTGATAAAATGGGATATTTCAGCATAGATTCATCTATACATCTAGTGTGATAAAATGGGATATTTCAGCATAGATTCATATATACATCTAGTGTGATAAAATGGGATATTTCAGTATAGATTCATATATACATCTAGTGTGATAAAATAGGATATTTCAGCATAGATTCATCTATACATCTAGTGTGATAAAATGGGATATTTCAGCATAGATTCATCTATACATCTAGTGTGATAAAATGGGATATTTCAGTATAGATTCATATATACATCTAGTGTGATAAAATGGGATATTTCAGCATAGATTCATCTATACATCTAGTGTGATAAAATGGGATATTTCAGCATAGATTCATCTATACATCTAGTGGGATAAAATGGGATATTTCAGCATAGATTCATCTATACATCTAGTGTGATAAAATGGGATATTTCAGCATAGATTCATATATACATCTAGTGTGATAAAATGGGATATTTCAGCATAGATTCATATATACATCTAGTGTGATAAAATGGGAAATTTCAGCATAGATTCATATATACATCTAGTGTGATAAAATGGGATATTTCAGCATAGATTCATATATACATCTAGTGTGATAAAATGGGATATTTCAGCATAGATTCATATATACATCTAGTGTGATAAAATGGGATATTTCAGCATAGATTCATATATACATCTAGTGTGATAAAATAGGAAATTTCAGCATAGATTCATATATACGTCTGGTGTGATAAAATGGGATATTTCAGCATAGATTCATATATACATCTAGTGTGATAAAATGGGATATTTCAGCATAGATTCATCTATACATCTAGTGTGATAAAATGGGATATTTCAGCATAGATTCATATATACATCTAGTGTGATAAAATGGGATATTTCAGTATAGATTCATATATACATCTAGTGTGATAAAATAGGATATTTCAGCATAGATTCATATATACATCTAGTGTGATAAAATGGGACATTTCAGCATAGAGTCATATATACATCTAGTGTGATAAAATGGGATATTTCAGCACAGATTCATATATACATCTAGTGTGATAAAATGGGATATTTCAGTATAGATTCATATATACATCTAGTGTGATAAAATGGGACATTTCAGCATAGATTCATATATATATCTAGTGTGATAAAATGGGATATTTCAGCATAGATTCATATATACATCTAGTGTGATAAAATGGGAAATTTCAGCATAGATTCATATATACATCTAGTGGGATAAAATGGGATATTTCAGCATAGATTCATATATACATCTAGTGTGATAAAATGGGGTATTTCAGTATAGATTCATATATACATCTAGTGTGATAAAATGGGACATTTCAGCATAGATTCATATATACATCTAGTGTGATAAAATGGGATATTTCAGTATAGATTTATATATACATCTAGTGGGATAAAATGGGATATTGCAGCACAGATTCATATATACATCTAGTGTGATAAAATGGGATATTTCAGTATAGATTCATATATACATCTAGTGTGATAAAATGGGACATTTCAGCATAGATTCATATATACATCTAGTGTGATAAAATGGGATATTTCAGCATAGATTCATATATACATCTAGTGTGATAAAATGGGAAATTTCAGCATAGATTCATATATACATCTAGTGGGATAAAATGGGATATTTCAGTATAGATTCATATATACATCTAGTGTGATAAAATAGGATATTTCAGTATAGATTCATATATACATCTAGTGTGATAAAATAGGATATTTCAGCATAGATTCATATATACATCTAGTGTGATAAAATGGGATATTTCAGCATAGATTCATATATACATCTAGTGTGATAAAATGGGATATTTCAGCATAGATTCATATATACATCTAGTGTGATAAAATTGGAAATTTCAGCATAGATTCATATATACATCTAGTGGGATAAAATGGGATATTTCAGTATAGATTCATATATACATCTAGTGGGATAAAATGGGATATTTCAGTATAGATTCATATATACATCTAGTGTGATAAAATAGGATATTTCAGCATAGATTCATATATACATCTAGTGTGATAAAATGGGACATTTCAGCATAGAGTCATATGTACATCTAGTGTGATAAAATGGGATATTTCAGCACAGATTCATATATACATCTAGTGTGATAAAATGGGATATTTCAGTATAGATTCATATATACATCTAGTGTGATAAAATGGGACATTTCAGCATAGATTCATATATACATCTAGTGTGATAAAATGGGATATTTCAGCATAGATTCATATATACATCTAGTGTGATAAAATGGGAAATTTCAGCATAGATTCATATATACATCTAGTGGGATAAAATGGATATTTCAGCATAGATTCATATATACATCTAGTGTGATAAAATGGGATATTTCAGTGTAGATTCATATATACATCTAGTGTGATAAAATGGGACATTTCAGCATAGATTCATATATACATCTAGTGTGATAAAATGGGATATTTCAGCATAGATTCATATATACATCTAGTGTGATAAAATGGGATATTTCAGCATAGATTCATATAAACATCTAGTGTGATAAAATGGGATATTTCAGTATAGATTCATATATACATCTAGTGTGATAAAATGGGATATTTCAGTATAGATTCATATATACATCTAGTGTGATAAAATGGGATATTTCAGTATAGATTCATATATACATCTAGTGGGATAAAATGGGATATTTCAGCACAGATTCATATATACATCTAGTGTGATAAAATGGGATATTTCAGTATAGATTCATATATACATCTAGTGTGATAAAATGGGATATTTCAGTATAGATTCATATATACATCTAGTGGGATAAAATGGGATATTTCAGCACAGATTCATATATACATCTAGTGTGATAAAATGGGATATTTCAGCATAGATTCATATATACATCTAGTGTGATAAAATGGGAAATTTCAGCATAGATTCATATATACATCTAGTGTGATAAAATGGGATATTTCAGCATAGATTCATATATACATCTAGTGTGATAAAATGGGATATTTCAGCATAGATTCATATATACATCTAGTGTGATAAAATGGGATATTTCAGCATAGATTCATATATACATCTAGTGTGATAAAATGGGAAATTTCAGCATAGATTCATATATACGTCTGGTGTGATAAAATGGGATATTTCAGCATAGATTCATATATACATCTAGTGTGATAAAATGGGATATTTCAGCATAGATTCATATATACATCTAGTGTGATAAAATGGGATATTTCAGCATAGATTCATATATACATCTAGTGTGATAAAATGGGAAATTTCAGCATAGATTCATATATACGTCTGGTGTGATAAAATGGGATATTTCAGCATAGATTCATATATACATCTAGTGTGATAAAATGGGATATTTCAGCATAGATTCATCTATACATCTAGTGTGATAAAATGGGATATTTCTGCATAGATTCATCTATACATCTAGTGTGATAAAATGGGATATTTCAGCATAGATTCATATATACATCTAGTGTGATAAAATGGGATATTTCAGCATAGATTCATATATACATCTAGTGTGATAAAATGGGATATTTCAGCATAGATTCATATATACAGCTAGTGTGATAAAATGGGATATTTCAGCATAGATTCATATATACATCTAGTGTGATAAAATGGGATATTTCAGCATAGATTCATATATACATCTAGTGTGATAAAATGGGATATTTCAGTATAGATTCATATATACATCTAGTGTGATAAAATAGGATATTTCAGCATAGGTTCATATATACATCTAGTGTGATAAAATGGGAGATTTCAGCATATGTTCATATATACGTCTAGTGTGATAAAATGGGATATTTCAGCATAGATTCATATATACATCTAGTGTGATAAAATGGGACATTTCAGCATAGAGTCATATATACATCTAGTGTGATAAAATGGGATATTTCAGCACAGATTCATATATACATCTAGTGTGATAAAATGGGATATTTCAGTATAGATTCATATATACATCTAGTGTGATAAAATGGGACATTTCAGCATAGATTCATATATACATCTAGTGTGATAAAATGGGATATTTCAGCATAGATTCATATATACATCTAGTGTGATAAAATGGGAAATTTCAGCATATATTCATATATACGTCTAGTGTGATAAAATGGGATATTTCAGCATAGATTCATATATACATCTAGTGTTATAAAATGGGATATTTCAGCATAGATTCATATATACATCTAGTGTGATAAAATGGGATATTTCAGCATAGATTCATATATACATCTAGTGTGATAAAATGGGATATTTCAGCATAGATTCAAATATACATCTAGTGTGATAAAATGGGATATTTCAGCATAGATTCATATATACATCTAGTGTGATAAAATGGGATATTTCAGCATAGATTCATATATAGAGCTAGTGTGATAAAATAGGATATTTCAGCATAGATTCATATATACATCTAGTGTGATAAAATGGGATATTTCAGCATAGATTCATATTATACATCTAGTGTGATAAAATGGTAAATTTCAGCATAGATTCATATATACATCTAGTGTGGTAAAATGGGAAATTTCAGCATAGATTCATATATACATCTAGTGTGATAAAATGGGATATTTCAGCAT